>JASDQU010104323.1:82657-93761 GCA_032191745.1 Picea mariana | reverse complement strand
CTAACCCCCTAGTAGATCAATAGCATGCATGTGTAGTTTTGTCTTGATTGCAGGGAAGCTCTTTGGAAGGAGCAACAGCAAGGGGGATAAAAGCTCAACGGAGGATCTACTTCAACCGTCGAAAACATGTTGGTTTATTCTTCTCATGTTTGCCTAAGAAAAGGGGTTGAGATTTCGGTTAGAAGGTTAAAAATTATGTCTTAAGGGTCATGATCTGCGTACAAGTTTAAAGCCCTAGCTTGTTAGTCCGTAGGGTAGAATACCCCACAACACTCGGGACGAGTCATAGGTGATTTTTGGGGGCCTGTTGGCTCTTGACCAAGTTTTGAAGAATACTTGGTCATAATTGACCATTTTGGGACTGTGACAACTTGCCAAATATGGAGCGAAACGAAAATCAAGCAAGACCAATTTTTGGGTATGTACCTTTTTGGTTTTTTGTGTTGATGTCAACTTGTGGGTTTACCTAAGCTTAGGCCCATTTTGTAATATATAAATAGATACTTAGGCAACATAAGAAGTAGTAGATATGATTTCTTAGTGCAAATAGTAGTACATCTATGTGATGTATAGCTAAAGGATTAGTGCTAGTAGCAGGATCTATGTGATTGGATGTATATTGCAAGTTCTTTGTGCATGACTGTAAGGGGATTGACAAGCTAAGTGCAAGTTGTTGTAGTTTTGTGCTGAAGTGCAAGGAAGAAGGATCTAGTGAGCTATGTAGATCTTCTTCCCTATACGAAGTAAGGGTCACTGAATCTCTGTCATGTAACCTCTTGACCGAGATAATATAAAGAACAAGACTTTGTGGACGTAGCCCCAGGGTGGGGGTGAACCACGGTAAATATGTGTATTGTTCTCTTAATGTGTTTATCTCCTTCTTGGCTAAGTGCTTGTTGTGATTAAATAGATCTATTTTTGCTCTGTGCTTATGGTATATGAATGAATGTTAGATCTGATAGATTCTTAGTGCTTGATCTGCTGAATCTAATCTATATTTTTGTGGCTAAGTACTGAATCATCTTTAGTATAAATATTCACTTTGATGCTCTGTGCTTTATGCGAAGTACCATAAGGGATAAATATTGATGAATGATCTATGCTAAGTACCTTGTAAAAGATATAATCACAGATCAGTGTCCCAGCTAAGGTTGTAGACACATGAGTTCTGTAACCACCCCTGCCTCTAGCTTGGGTGAGACTTCATTTGCTTCATAGGTGTTTCCGAAAGGGTCGGTAGTTAGGGTTTTGTTGGTGTGCTCTTGAGAATTGAACCCTGGGTTTTCCCTTCTACCAACAAGTTCTAGACGATCGCCAAGGAGATCAAGGAAGCTGAGAAGGATCAGGTGTCTCGAAATGAGCCATGTGTTAGTGTTGGGGGCTTGTTGGAAGTATGATGAAGTGGAAAGAAGGATGATCATGGGGAAATAAAGTGTACAGAGAGTGAAGCAACAGCTGGAAGGAAACACAACACGCGCGCATGCAAGAAAGCGTGCATAAGGAAAGCAACAGTTGGAAGGAAGAACAACACGTGCACATGAGAGGAGGACCTAATGTTAGTAGGGTTAGGGTTTTGGTAATGTATTTTAATGGTTAAAGAGCCAAATATGTATAAATATCGATACAAAGGTATTATAGTTAGTTGTTGTTGTTTTTGTTCACGGATTTTGTAGTTGTTTCGACTTAGTTAGTAATCGGGTTTACATTTTGCTGTATGAACTGTTTTGTAAGTTGTTGATCTAGAGTAGACAAGAGAAGGTAGATATAGAGGATTATATCACAGGATGAGGATCCTGGTGTGATCTAGTTCACATCATATAGATCTTACCTAGCTAAGGAGATTTGTAAGTGCACGGCATTGTAGATGCAGAACTATCATAATAAAAGAGCCAAGAGCCAAATCTTTGTGGACGTAGCCCAAGAGGGGGTGAACCACAGTAATATCTGTGTAATGTGATGAATGCATGCATATCTTTATCCTCTTTTCAATAGTTATTTGTTGTTCTTAATGAGTGAATGAGTTATTATATTGCTTTTTTAAATGTTGTTGCGATATTGAGGGAACACGCTATTGAAGTTGTTGCATAGTCGTGAATAATAATATGTTGCATTTACCAGTTCTAATAATGGTTCAATGGTTGAGTTCTCATATCTCATACTCAATCCTAGGCTGTAAACACCTGCATCTTGCAACCACCCATTAAAGTTATCTCGGGTGAGACTGCAGAACACATTTTGTGTTGTGTTGCCTTCTAGTTTACCAGGAGGGACGATATTTTTAGAGGCCTTGTTCGAAACCCGGAAGACTTGAACACTGGGTCAATAAATTAGACATTATAAGAGTAGAGATAACCAACATTCCTGATCAGAAAATTAGGCCACCTCTTCAATAAAACTATGTTGATCAAGGGGAGGACATAATTGAAGAGTTAGATGAAATTCACATAAAACTTATGGGGGTTAATGACAATGATTCCATTTTTCTTACTCAGGAGGAACATGACCTTTTTATCCTTTCAAAGACCGAAGTAGATGAGGAGGAGTCTGAACAACAAACCTTCAAAAATGCAATAATAGAATTCCATGGGAAATACAACTTGAGAATTAAAAAGCTTAATGACAACCCAACTAAGAAAGATTCTGAAACTAAGAAACCCTCAGATACTCTGGCCAAGAAAGTTCCTGAAAAGAAAAACTTAGAAACCCCTCGAAAAAGAACATACGATTCTATACTGAAAACACATCAAACTGAGGCTGCATCCACAGGTCAGCCTAATACTACTACATAGAAAAACGTGGCTAATAAACTATATTTTCAGAGTCAAAACAAAACAGCTACCACATTTAGCCTGGAAAGTGAATTGGCCAAACTAAAAATACCTATTCCTCTAACGGAACTGGTGAACAAAAGTTCTTACAGATCACAAGTGATTAAAGAATTAAACATAGAACTAAGATTAGGAACAAACATTATGAATATTGTCGATGATCAACCTGAGCTGTTGTTTGGTCATGAGGTTGAGGGACAAACTGACAATGGTTTTGTTCCTCCTTTTTACATTAGTTTGAATATTCATGATAAGACATTACACAATTCCATGATGGATTATGGTGCCTCTCACAATCTTATGCCCAAGACTGTGATGGAGAAATTGGGGCTTGATATCACCAGGCCTTACAAAGACTTATACTCCTTTGAATCAAGAAAAGTTAAATGCATAGGTCTAATCAAAGACTTGTGTATTACCTTGGCATAAATCTCAACAAAAAGCATGGTAATGGATATTGTTTTTGCAGATATTCCTCCAAAGTGTGGCATGTTATTATCTCGATCATGGGGTGCCAAGTTAAAGGGTACTTTACAACTCGACATTTTTTTATGTCACCATTCGTGTATTTGGACAACAGAGAAGATTGTACAGAGAGACTCTCATGAAATACATGGTCAACAGTCAAGAGAAACCACATAACTATGCTTTGTACTCTGTTCATTCTGATTCAGACTCCTTTATTTTATGTAATGATGCTGAATTAGATAGTCAAATTGCACAATTGGAAGATGATGTGTATAACCTGGAGGAAAGTAAAGCAATCCCGGAGGAAAGTAAAGTGATCCCTGAGGAAAGTAAAGCAGTGACAATAGAAACTGATGAGCCAGTGGAAGCCCTCTGGATTTTATATTTCGATGGAGCTGTCAGTAAACAAGGATCTAGAGCTGGGGTGTGGGTGCATAATCATAAATCAAGGTATTTAGAAATCCATTATTATAAATTTTATTTTCAGTGCGCCAATAACATAGTTGAGTATGAAGCATTGATGCTTGGTCTGAAATTGTTGAAGAAGCTTGGTGCCATAAGAATTATGGTAAGAGGTGATTCTAAACTGATCATTAAACAGATCAAAGGTGAGTATTCTACCAAACATCCTAGACTCAAAGATTATAGAAATGTTGTTTTGGACTTTTTACAATGTTTTACTGAAATTGACTTATAGGTAATTCCCAGAGGCCAAAATATAGTTGTAGATGGACTGGCTACTTCGACAACCAATTGTAAAATACTATTCCATCCAAATCAAAAATACACAATAGAGGTGAAATGTAGACCTAATGTCTCAAACAATATCAATTAATGGCAACTGTTTGGTAATGATGAACATATTGATGATTTCCTGCAATCCAAAAATTAATTTGAGTGTGCAAACATTGATGTAGATAGTGATAATGATACTGTAAATAAATTAGATTAAGAAGAAATAAATGAAAAATAAGAAGATTCAGATTTCTTGCAATCAAAAGATAACACCCTCCCTAGAGGTTTAGTTCCTTCAGAAAAACTGTTTGATTTCAATGACGTAGAAAAAAAATCCAAAAATTGAACCTACTGGAAAAGAGGTTGAGGAATGCAATATAGGGACAGATGAAAAACCAAAAATGATTAAGATATCCAAATCTTTACCTCTCAAGCAAAAACATAAATATATTGAACTGTTCAAGGAATTTGTAGATTTTTTTTCTTGGAGCTATGAGGATTTAAAGTCTTATGAAACTAGTATCATACAACACAAAATCCCCACAAAGGAAGAGCATAAGCCTTTCAAGCAGAAACTTAGGAGAATTAATCCAAATTTAATGCCTCTGATAGAAAAAGAAATAAAGAAAATGTATGATTCTGAAATAATAGTTCCGTTGAGATTTTCAAAATGGGTTTCTAATATGGTTCCTACTAGAAAGAATATTGGAGAAATCAGGCTCTGCATTGATTTCAAGAATCTCAACAAAGTCGTCGTTAAAGACAACTACCCTCTGCCCAAAATGGATCACATCATACAGAAGGTAGTTGGAGCTAGTAGGATGTCTTTGCTAGATGATTTTTCTGGCTATAACCAAGTGCTTGTCAACCCTTATGACCAAGAGAAAACAACGTTCACTACTCCCTGGGGAACTTTCAAGTATGTGAAAATGCCCTTTGGTTTAATGAATGTTGGTGCCACATTCCAGAGAGAAATGGACATTTCCTTTGTAGATGAACTTGGGATATTTATCGTCATATACTTGGATGATGTAACTATCTATTCAAAAACAAATGAGGAACATTTACAACACCTTAGATGTATTTTTGAAAAGTGCATAAAGTTTGGAATCTCACTAAATCCCAAGAAAGCTTTGTTTGGTTTATAAGAGAGAAAAATGCTAGGACACATTGTATCTAAAGATGGAATCAAGATAGATCCTAGTAGAATAGAAGCCATCCAGAAGATAGACCATCCAAGAAACATCAAGGAATTGTAGTCCTTCATAGGAAAAATAAACTTTATGAGAAGATTCATACCTAATTTGGCAGAACTCCTCAGGAACATAACAAACATGTTCAAAAAAGATACAAAAATAAAGTGGAACACAGAAGCTAAACAATCCTTTGATCAAGTGAAATTGGAATAGACACAAGCCCATGTATTCATCAGTCCCGATTATACTAAAGATTTCTACTTCTTCTCTTTTGCTTCTGAACACACCATTGTAGCAGTCCTTTTGTAGAAAAACAATGAAGGCCATGAACAACCTATAGCATTTTTCAGCAAATCATGGAGAGATATTGCATTGAACTACAACATCATGGAGAAACAAGATTTTGCCTTGGTAAAAGCAATTAAATATTTCAGAGTTTACATTCTCCATCCACATATCATTGCTTATGTTCCTAATACAGTGGTGAAACATATTATGACTCAGGATAACCTAGATGGTAGAATAGAGAAATGGATTGTTGTGATCCTTGAGTATGATATAGAAATCAAACCAACCAAACTGATAAAGGGTCATGGTTTAGCCAAACTGATGGCTGAATCAAATTTTCATGCTTTAGATATAAAAATTTAGCTACAGTTGTTGAACAAGGAGAGAAGGTGACTCCACATGTCAAAGAGGCATTCTCAAATTCTCCATGGTACGCAAACCTTATCTTTGTGTTGCATAATTTACAATCTCCCCTTGGTTTGACAAATACTAAAAATAGATTCTTAAAACTTAAAGATTTGAAATATTGCATTCTGAATGGAAATATTTAGTAGAAATATGTTGGAGGAATTTACTTAATTGTTTATTGAAATATGAAGCTGACAAAGCATTGCAAGAGTTCCATGAAGGATATTGTGGCGGGCATTTAAGTTGGAAGACTATTGCTAACAAAATTCTTAGAGTTGGTTTTTACTGGTCTACCTTGCTTGCAGATGTCCATAAAAAGGTAACCTCATGTCACAAGTGATAGATCTTTGAAGGCAAAATGAAACTTTTTCCTTTACCCTAGAATCCTATTTTGGTTGAAGCTCCATTTAAGCAATGGGGTTTAGATTTTATTGGAGAGATTCACCCACCATCATTAGCCCAGCATAAGTGGATCCTTATAGCTACTGACTACTTCACCAAGTAGCTTGAAGCTGTACCCCCCAAGCAAGCCACTAATGTTGTGATTATAATTTTTTTGGAAAATAATATTCTCTCCCATTTTGGATGTCCCGGGAAGATTATCAGTGATAATGCATCAACTTTTAGATAAAAAAAGATGATAGAATTTTGCAATAAGTATCATATCACTTTAGGGCACTCTACAACCTATTACCCTCAAGGAAATGGACTGGAAGAGTCTTCTAATAAAAGTTTGGTGAATATCATCAAGAAGATGTTGAAGGAAAATAAGAAATCTTGGCATAACAAGTTGGTTCATACACTTTGGGTAGACAGGATGACTACACAAAGATCAATTGGTATGTCCCCATATCAGTTGGTATATGGAACCGATGTTGTTTTTCCCACCTCTTTGGGTGTTCCGGTTATGAATCTTTTACAAGAAGTATAGGTAGATACAAATAACATCCAAAGGAGGATCAATCATATGATACAACTCCAATAGTCCAGTGAGGAGTTTTATAACCAAAGTCAGGTAATTTAAGAGAGCATCAAGAAAATATATGATAGGAGATTCAAGGATGATGATTTCGAATTGGGTGATATGGTACTGAAGTGGAATTTGAGAAATGAATACAAGGGAAAGCATGGCAAGTTCGAAATTTTTTGGAAAGGCCCTTTTATAATCTAGGCTTACAAAGGAAACAATGCATTCCTACTCAAGGACATAGATGGAGCAGACCTGCCAGGAAGACCTATCAATGGCAGAATGCTCAAACATTATGTTCCACCAGAATGAAGATTTTTAGTCACTCATCTCATTGTACAAATCACCTTTACTTTTATGTCATGTGTGGGTGATTTTTGATCAAGTGGTTGAATCCCGAAGAGAAGGCCCTAAGCCACTGATCAGGACCACCAGATTTGTTGGAATTACTAAGACAACTGAGAGGGCAGGGTGAATCAATTGTTACTATGCTTAAACAATTTTATGCCTATTAAAATATTATTAAACTTCTCCAAGTGATCATAAAGATTATGCAAGACATGAGCAACAGAAATAACAAACATCAATCACACATATGATATACACAGAGACAAATATTCATGAGGAAACCCATAAAGGGAGAAAACCTCTTCTTCTTCGAATGATAGGCAGTCTTTTAAGTTTTGTACATCATCTTTCTTTGAGAACCAAATAACAATGAGGCTAAAAACTCTTCTTTAACAAGCTGCAACTTGCTGAGAGAACCAACTCTCTGGCTTCTCTAGCACCCACTAGAAGGAAGCACCAACTCCCTGAGTGTTCTAACACCAACTTCCAATCACACAGGCACCAACCTGCATAACAGAGAACAATGGTTCTCCCTTGCACCACCCTACCACCCTGATTTTCTGGCTGCAACCAAATGGAAGCTACAACTCCCTATGTTCAAGCACCCACTTGAAAATCTAAGGACAACATTCCTCCCTACCACCACCCTACCTCCTCGAGATATCAATATTTTATTACTAAAACTTATTACAGTGATACAATATTTATCAATGGCTTACCAGTCTCGTCATTGTTCTTCTACAATAGTATTTTATGCCTGCATCAGTGTCTTCCTGCTCGCATATTCTTGTGATTAAGTTCTTGTACAGTCTATTGTTTTCACCATTTTTGCTCTGTCCAGCTTATGTTCTGCATATCTACATTTTCTCCCTCAGTTCATGCTATAAAACTTCATTGCTTACAGTTCGACTACTTTTTACATAGAAACAACAACCTCTCTTTGTTATGACATTTTTGTTTTATTCTTTCTCTCATCATCCATTACACTACGCATCTCCAACGCTCAAGTCGGGAATATAAAAAATGATCAGGAATCATGATTCCAATGCTCATGAACAATGATTCAACCACTCAGGAACAATGATTCAACCACTCATGAACAATGATTTAGTTAGTGTAACTGAATCGTAACTGATCAAGAAATCGTGAAATGAAACAACAACCCTTCAATCAGATTTGGTTTGATCAGCATTGTTAGATTATACATGCAGATGACTTTTGAATTTTCAATGTGTAACCTACGATGTGGAGCCTAGTAGCGCTATCTCCTTCCTTAATCTTCCACTGATGTGACCTTGGGAAATGCTCTCATGTGACCACGTGATTGCGGGCACGACCAAAGGTGGTTTGAGGGCAATCCCGTTTTCTCCCCTCAATTTGCTACAAATATCCACATATGCCTTTGGGGATACCATGATTTTGATTGCGACTTGCTGAGAAACAATTAAGACCTGAGCATGTTCTGACCCCACAATGTGATGAGACCATTGATCTCACGATATTGACGGTGCTCTGGAAATGATGGTTCAGATCTATCCTTTCACGTTCTGTGGATCAGATCTAACCTTCCTAAATAAATGGTTTTGATTTACTTTGTGATCCGGGCTCTGGGAGTTTCAAAATCAAACCCTACTTTTCTCCGTACGCCAATATTCCAGAGTCGATGATCTGCGGACACCTGTCCTTCTCAATTGATGGCTCTGCCTCTACTTCGAGAATTTGAACTTTCAACCAGATCAATGGTTTTGCAGCCCCTTTCTCAATCAATGATCGAGATCTCCTTCGGGTCTCCAGACTTCTGAAATATCAAGTCTCAAACTTTACTTCCCCTCTAAGTATGAAGATTACTGCCACGTGTCCTCTTGGATCGGATGGTTGAGGCTTACTTTGGGTCTTTACCTGAAATCCACAGATTTACACCACGTCTCTTCTAGATTAGATGGCTCAAATCTACTTTGAATGATTTGATGCCTGATATTTACTGGTCAAATGAAGTAATATGCCCATTCCTGTATCTGAAGTAATGGATTCAGTGTCAATTGTATGACTGGATTTTAGCCTTTTGGTATGTAATTGGAAATCTTCAGCTGAGACTTCGGTGATGGAAGGTGAAGTATCCTTCCTGGATCTTTTCTCCTTGGGAACCTGTGGTGTAGTTGTATGTGAGATCATGATCGAAGGGTCCTGCTGTCCTATCTCTACTAGAGTGTTCGGCTCCCATTCTGTTTGATTTGCAAAATTTTCTATCTCAGGCTCGGGTGCATGAACATATGGAACATTTTTATTCTTAACCCTCATCTTCGAAATTATCCCGAATGGATCATAGTGCCATAGGAAACTAACATGGAAATTCATTTCTCTCAAAAGTTTGTCTGCCTCTTCCCCAATGCCTTGGCTATTACAGATAAAAGATCTAATTTTCCCTTTAATTCTAAGCTTTTGTTTCTTCTTCAGAGACACAAAGTGTATGTCGTCTGACTTTATCATTTGTCTTATGTATTCCAGAGAAAATATCATCACGGGTAAATACTTGGGTAGTTTGTATGGAGCCAAATCACATCCATATACTTTGATCTTGGTATGATTTTGGTAAAGGTACCAATATCCAGTTTTTGCAAGGTCTGAGAGGTGTAATATCCTTTGAATCTCCTCATTTATTCTTGGTTCTGGTCTGCCACTGAGCATACTCACCACTGGGTGGTAAAACTGCTCGATAAACTATTTGAAACTAAACTCTATGGAATTTCATTTGAGCAGCAAAGACCAAGATGTTACCACCTGCGGCTTCCCGTTCTTGTCCATTTTCTGCATTGAGAAAGAGAACCTGTCCACTTGAAAGAAAGTGAACATGTAATCCAGTATGGAGGAATACCGAAACATGCCCTCTGTGGAGAAATTTGAAAGCTTCTCGTGAATACTACTCACCAGGAAAGTGTTGTAGTCAAACTGAGTGGTGGGCCTTTCCTTTGTAAAGAATTTTGACAGAAAACTCAATATGGGTTCATCCACCCATTGGTCTGAAAAATAACCAAGCAGGGAACAGAGCGATGAAATGACTTGGTTTCCCTTCTCTGAGAACAAGGAGGAAGGATACGGGGGATTTGTCTTGGGGAGCTGAGCATCCTGTGGGAGGAAAATCTCAAAAGTCTGGCTCTCTAAGGGAAATATAGTTTATGGTACAACTCTGTTATGACTTCAAGATTAAAAGGAGAGGCGGTTTCAATTCTGGGTATCTGCATCATTTGATCAATGGCTTCTGGTGTGATGAAGAACAAAGTTTCTCCCGATGATGAGACTATGGTTCTATGGTCAGGGAGGTAATGAGCCTGGCATTTGAGGGAAAATTCAGGGAAATGATGGACCTGGGGGAAACGATATAGAGGAAGGTTGGACTCCCAAAGCCCAATTTCATCGCTCTTATATAAGAAAGTATCTTTGAAACACGACTGCAACTCGACGAAGTCAAATTCACATATTATGTCTGTGATTAGGTGATCTTTATCACCCAATGGGATCCTGTCGAGGTCGATAGGAGGTGGGAGGAAAGGATTTTCCTCGGCTTCCACTTTCTTGGACTTTGGCGCCATCACTATGGAGAATACCTGCAATTCAAACAAAAATGTTAGCGGGAATGGTGGTGGTTTTTGGGCTGCTGACTGAACCTGGAAAGAGGACAAGGATAAACTTCTTGGTGCGAGGATAAGATAAGCAATGGGAAAATGATGGAGGTGAGTTGGTTTTGAGAAAATGGATACCCGTTGGGGGTGGGAGACAGATCAACAGGCTAACGGATAAGTTAGCCTATAATAAATAACCAACGGGTCCTTTGGAGCGTGAGATGGCAGGTAGAAACGAGTGATGAGTAC
>JASDQU010104323.1:46769-76304 GCA_032191745.1 Picea mariana | reverse complement strand
GTTTTCTCTGGGAGGATTTCTTTCGGCTATAGTAATTCTTTCCATCATCCTTTCCATTTCTCTAGCTAAGGAATCCAATTTGGTGTCAGAAGAGGATGTGGTAGGTTCCTCTTTAATCGTGACTCTCCTTTCCATCCTCTGTCATGCCCTTCTGGCTAACAGGTTGGCCTCTACACTTGCTGCACTTTTTTGCATGTCCTCCAGAGTGGTAGAGTTTCTTTCCCTTAATTGATACGACATATCAGCATCGAAACTGTCAGGTAATTTTATCAATTCAAAACCTTGTGGAGGTTTAATATCGATTGGAATTGCATTGTACAGATTGTTGAAATGGGTGCAGTAGTCTTGTACTGTTTCTCCTTGGTTCCTTCTGATGTTTTTGTATTCTGACAAGATCTGGAGAGGATTTTTCTTTACCTCCCATCTATCTAGAAAAATTCTTTGAAACATTGTAAGGTCAACCACAGAGGCAACACATAAGCCTTTGTACCATTTCTTAACATCCCCAGTCAGACTCTAAGAAAATAGTCTCATTTGAACGTCAGCTTCATCTACTTCCTAAAAGTCAAAGTAGATATTCATTTTATCAACGTGTTGTTGTGCGTTCAAGGGCCCAGTACCATCGAACTATGGAAGTCGTGTTTGATAGTCCTGGGGCATGGCGTGTAGAGGTGCAACCAACACCAAAGGAGCATACCTGGCTGCCATGATAGGTGGAGGAGGTGGGACAACAACCTGGATGATGGGTGGGGGGGTGACAAAAGATGAAGAGGATGAAGGACTAGCAGGCATAGAGTGAGTGGGTTGAGGTTTTACAGAAGCTGCAACAATAGTTATGGTAGAAAGTTCGACCGACTGCTGGAAGTGGGCTTGGTGTAAATCTTGATCAAGATTCTCTACCAAAGTTTCTAGCTTGTCGAATTCTTCAAGGAATTTTTTATCAGGGATCGCCCTGGGAGATAGTATTTTAGGGGTCCTTGGTTGCAAGATGGTTTGATCTAAAATGGTTTCAATCACAAAGCTATCAGATTTCGTTCTAAACAAGTTTTGTTCGAAGGTGGTGTCAAACTCGAGATCCTGGAGGGAAAAAGGTTTCTCTAGAAGAGAAGGGGACCTATGGAGGGGACTATAACTCCCTAAACCTTCTGTAATAGTCTTCTTTCTGAGTAATTGTTCTGGATTATCAGTTACTACTGCAGGTTCTGGGTCTGGGTGAGATCGAATATAAGCTCTTTTAGGAGCCAAATTTTTAATTTTTATATCTTTTATTTTTATGAATCCAAAAATACTATGTACAAACTTTTAACAACCTCTGAACTTTATCCATTTCTCAGATTTATGATTAGTTCAGAAATAAAGTTTTCTTCTAGGGAAAAGAAATTGCAAGATTGAAAGTTTGTTCAGTCCCCAGTATGGTTGCCACTATGTTATCGCTCTATAAATTCCCATAGGTTGCCAGAGTAGAAGAAATTTTCCAGAGGTAATTTTATCCAACCACTTTGAAACTGGAATCTAGCCCTACCAAATTCAGAGAGGGATCTGTCTGTATGATTTAGATATGTTTTAACTTTGAGATATTAGGCTAGTTAACTAAAGTAAGATTGAATGGTTTGTTTTTGTTTTCGTAAAATTGTCTAAAAAAGGCTTTACGCATCCATTGGGCCATGGGGTCTGTATTATAAAGATAGAGATCTAAACAGGAACCAAAATAATATTTTCACAGGGCAGGATGATGGATTCACTGGATTCTTTAGCAGTAAAGTGATGGATAGCAGAAAAGATAAGAATATCAATTAAAGTAAAGAAGCATTTAAGATTTTCTTAACTGTAATATCAGAATATAAACATTAAGATCTTTCAAAGTCGGAAACAGGGTATACAAAGATAAATCCTACAACATGCGCTATTTTTAAAAGATTAGATTAGAAAACAATATCATGACTGAGCGAGAAAAAAAATTAACACAAGAAAGTAAACATCACCAATGAACAACACGCGAGAATCATGTGAAATTCCCTTTGTATTACTGGAAGATCTCTTGGTAAACAATTACAGTCTTTATGGCTTACAGGGCATAAAGATCAACCCTTCATACTTCAAAGTTTGGAGTATTTATAATAAAAAATTTCATATGATCCTTTCATTAAAGATCATGATGTGGAAGATTCTCAATTTAGTTAACTAACTCAACAAGATACACAAATTCAGGAACTGTTGATGATGTGTTGAAATCTTCATGCTAATTTTTGGGAAAACTGTTGGTGAGTCATCTGCACGACTTCATCTGGTCGTATTGCTGACAAGGATCGGACACCTCATCACCTAATCGATCAGATTGCATAGCTCTTACCACCGAAGATGACTGGGAATGATGACTTTGAGTAGTCTTCGGTATATTTCATCCATCTCTGTATACTTTGAAAAATTTGGCTTGATGATGAAAATATATCGGATCTCGTGTTGTATGTTGATGTCTGGATGCAAGGTTTCTAAGAACGCCTTGCCCATTATACTGCCCTGTATTCCCAAAAATTTTGAACTGTCTTTGGCCACTGTGACCAGCCTCTATTTATAATCAGGAAGGGTCATTAACTTGTCATTTAAGACCCTTAAATCAGGGATACCTTTTTTCTGTAGAGCTTCGATTTTACCGAAAAATATTTTCACTCCTGTGTCCATAGTCTAGACCTTCTCCTCCAACTGTAGCATTAGTCCTCTTTTGGTCAGAACCCTCTTGACCTCGAGGATGGTTTCCATCCTGTCTTCAACCTTCAAATCCTCCAACTCCTCCCTGGTTTTTGAATTCATGAATTTGATGATCTCAGTGGCTTCTGTGGACATTTCTCCCAGTTCTCCTCTTATTTTCTCAATAGCCTGCCTGCTCCTTTGTACTAGTTCATTTTGATCGAACATGATTTGCACCATAGGCCATATTTCATTTATGGATTTGGAGATATCCATCCAGATGTTTTCCTTGGCCTCAGCGAGTGTCTTTCCTGCTACTATTTGCTTTCGAAGCTGCTGCAATTCCTATTTGAGCTTGTCTGATGCTTGTTTCTCCATGGAGTAACTGGTCTGTTAAGAAGATTTAAGTTCCTTAAGGTCCTCAACCTCCTTTTTTAGTCTACTAATTTTTGTCTCTTGCAAGTTCATCTCCTCCATGGATTTTTCCAGTTCTACTGTCTTTTCTAGAGCTGTCAGTGGAGTTGCTGAGGGAATCTCTGCTGAGGGGGTTCCTGCTATAGATGTTGTGCTTACTCCTGTAAGTGGAACTGCGCTCAATGGAATGACTTCCATAGGCGTTGACCTTTCCAGTTCTACTTCCATCTCTTTCAAGTGTGCATTCTGCTCCATGATCAACTTGTGCATCTCGTCCTTCTCGCCTTCTATTTCAGCTATCTCCTTTGCTTGTGCATCTTCCGTTGGTGGTATTTTTAGTTGTTTCCTCAGAGATGTTATATCAGCATTTTTCTTTCTAAGCATCTCCTCGACTAATTTCACGTTCGAGGGGTCATACCCGATCTTGAGGACCAGTTCTTCCAACGTTTTAATTCTATTATCCTTTGCAAAGGATGATATTTTCACTAACTTCAGCTGTGTCTAAACATTGCTCAGAGAGACCTGTAGTTTAGCAGCTATAGTAGAAGCATTTTCCAAAGTGGAGAAAACCATTTATCCAATTTGCCTATGCAGATCCATTTGATCGGCACGGTGCACATCTCTAGTGTGAAACTCGAACATCGCCCTTTTGTAATTAGTGATTACCTTCAGGACGGGCACCTGTGCCTACATAAAATCCATGTGCATTCTACCCTTCTCAGTATCAAATGAGGACAATAGTTTGTGCTATGTCATTGATGTCTATTTCCAAAGCTGAGCATAAGTGTTGCTGGTCAGCATTTGATTCCTCTTCTTAATCAGATCATACTTCTCAAAAATACTCAACTTCGGTCCTCCTTTACTCTGTTGGTCAACTAGTGAAGTATCCGTCGGCTTCTTGGACAAAACTGAGGACATGATCTGATTGTCACTTGTGATAAGAGCTGGTTGATCACCTTCCCCAGTAGTAGTGTATTGGGCTTCCTTTTCACCAACCATGTCAATTGTATGACAGGATTTTAGCCTTTTGGTGTGTAATTTGAAATATTCAGCCAAGACTTCGGTGACGGAAGGTGAAGTATCCTTCCTGGATCTTTTCTCCTTGGGAACCTGTGGTGTAGTTGTATGTGATATTGTGACTGAAGGTTCCTACTATTCTATCTCTACCAAAGTGTTCGGCTCCCATTCTGTTTGATTTGCAAACTTTTCTATCTCAGGCTTGGGTGTATGAACATATGGAACATTTTTATTCTTAACCCTCATCTCCAAAATTATCTCGCACGGATCATAGTGCCATAGGAAACTAACATGGAACTTCACTTCTCTCAAAAGTCTGTCTGCCTCTTCCCCGGTGCCTCGGCTATTATAGATAAAAGACCCAATTTGCCCTTTAATTCTAAGTTGTTGTTTCTTCTTCAGAAACACAAAGTGTATGTCGTCTGAGTTTATCATTTGTCTTATGTATTCCATAGCAAATATCCTCATGGGTAAATACTTGGGTAGATTGTATGGAGCCAACTCGCATCCATATACTCTGATCTCGGTATGATTTTGGTAAATGTACCAATATCTAGTTTTTGCAAGGTCTGAGAGGTGTAAGATCCTCTGAATCTCCTCATTTATTATTGGTTCTGGTCTGCCATTGAGCATGCTCAGCACTGGGTGGTAAAAATGCTCGATAAACTATTTGAAACTGAACTCTGTGGAATTCCATTTGAGCATCAAAGTCCAATATGTTACTGCCCGCGGCTTCCCGTTCTTTTCCATTTTCTGCATTGAGAAAGAGAACATGTCCGCTTGAAAGAAAGTGAACATGTAATCTAGTATGGAGGAATGCCGGAACATGCCCTCTGTGGAGAAATTTGAAAGCTTCTCGTGAATACTGCTCACCAGGAAAGTGTTGTAGTCAAACTGAGTGGTGGGCCTTTCCTCTATGGAGAAAATGGACAGAAAACCCAATATGGGTTCATCTGCCCATTGGTCTGAAAAATAACCAAGTAGGGAACAGAGCGATGAAATGACTTGGTTTCCCTTCTCTGAGAAAAGGGAGGAAGGATATGGGGGATTTGTCTTGGGGAGATGAGCATCCTGTGGGAGGGAAAGCTCAAAAATATGGGCTCTCTAAGGGAAAGATAGTTTCTGGTACAACTCTATTATGACTTCAAGATTAAAAGGAGAGGCGGATTCAGTTCTGGGTCTCTGCATCATCTGGTCAATGGCTTCTGGTGTGATGAAGAACAGAGTTTCTCCTTATGATGAGACTATGGTTCTCTGGTCGGGGAGGTAACGAGCCTGGAATTTGAGGGAAAATTTAGGGAAATGATGGACCTAGGGGAAAAGATATAGAGGAAGGTTGGACTCCCAGAGACCAATTTCATCGCTCTGATCTAAGAAAGTATCTTTGAGCCACGACTGCAACTCCGCAAAGTCGAATTCACATCTTGTGTCTGCGATTAGGTGATATTTATCAGCCAATGGGATCTTTTCAAGGTCGAAAGGAGGTGGGAGGAAAGGATTTTCCTCGTCTTTTGCTTTCTTGGACTTTGGTGCCATCACTGTGGAGAATACCTACAATTCAAACAAAAATGTTAGAGGGAATGGCGGTGGTTTTTGGGCTGCTGACTGAATCTGGAAAGAGGACAAGGATAAACTTCCTGGTGCGAGGATAAGATAAGCAATGGGAGAATGACGGAGGCGAGTTGGTTTTGAGAAAATGGATACCCATTAGGGGCGAGAGATAGATCAACAGGCTAATGGATAAGTTATCCTGTAATAAATACCCAACGGGTCCTTTGGAGCGTGAGATGGTAGGTAGAAACGAGTGACGAGTACGACCGGGTGATGTGGAGGGTGTTGGTTGGGGACTGGCCATGGTGAAAGGACCTGTGACGGGTGAACAGGGGGGATGAACTGACAGAGTTATGGGATGTGACCATTAGGAGAAGATAGTGGAAAAATGATGTCACGGGGTGGCGGGGGTAGATCAGGAAAATGGTAAGTGGTAAGTGGGAAAGTGGCTTGCAGTAAATGGTGAGAGTCTAAAGAAATAGGTTCTTGCCACGTTAGAGAAGGGGGCCTGATAGAAAACCATTCCATTCCAGACCCCCCCCCCACCATTAAAGGTAGATCAGTCGGGGGGGTCTGAAATACATCGTCAGTCATCCATCGGTGCACTTTTCACTGGACCGTAGATCTGAGCGCGACCTTTAACCAACTTTCCGGACCCCCCCCCACCACCGTTAAAGGCAGATCGATCGAGGGGGTCCAGAATTTAATCTCAACCATAGATTTGGGTGCCGAAGTCTCAGTTGTTCATATGCGTGCCTTTGTTATCCAAGATTCCGGACCTCCCCCTCCCACCGTTAAAGGTAGAACGGTTGGGGATTTCCAAAAAAGCTTATTGACCATAGATCTGAGTGCCATCGTCTCATCTGTTCATATGTGTGCCTTCTTTAACTTGTCAGCACAAAATTATATTTTTTCTGAAAACTTAGGACAAGTGCTTTATGCAGATTTACTAGCTTTCCCCTGCTTTGTATCACCATGGGGGTTAGACATTCACCTTTCAAACATCAAAGGTATGTTTCAACATCGATCATCATGCATATTTTATTGAAATAAAGGCCACTAACCTATTCTCTAACCTACTTACCTATGACATTTAGCCCAGATTAAACTATTGGACTAAGAAATTACTTCTATTCTAAGGTTATTTGACCAAGATTAGGAAGTTTGGTCAAATTTATTCACTAGCTAAACTAATCAGCTTGGATAAGATTAAACAATTTAGCCAAGTTTATTCACTAATCCTATCAAAATCAATTTAAAAGGACTTGGTCATGCTTAAACTATATGGACCAAGTCATTGTTATTGCATGGGGCTTTATTCAATTTCTTTTAAGCCCTCTTTTATTCTTTTTCTTTCTTTTCTTTTCTTTTTCCTTTTTCTTTCATTTCTTTTTCTTTTTTCTTTTTCTTTCTCAAATCATTTACAGAATGGAAAATTATTTGGCAACCAAACACAATGAAAAGATGACATTTCAGTCACCAGTGGATCTTATAAATTATAAGGTTATAACATGCTTGATTTTCCTTTAGGAACTTTTAGTGTGTTCTCTGTGCTCCCTAGTTTTCCATAGTGAGTTAGCCAGTCATGGATTTGGGTCTTTGACCTAGGGTGGTAGACCACCCACTTTGTCAGTTGTGAGGATTTTTTCAGTCTTCCTCTTAGAAACGTGGAGTCGCCTTTTTATAGCAATTGTTTTGATAACACGGATTTGCCAGAGTCAGTGTGTGAGATGTTTACAGACTTGAATGTTCCCGCAAGGGGAGAACCTATGCTAAGATCTTCATGGATAAAGTTACTGATGATACTAGGCAAGGAACCCCTTCTCAAGGGGATCCTTGTGCTTTTCCTTTCTTCAGAAATGTTGGTGTCCCTTTGATGGCCACTTTATACATTCCTGGGTTGAATGTTGGACTACTAGTTTGGTTGGGAACCATTCCAAATGTCCCAAATTCTCTTGATGCTTCCCAGTTAAGTGCCTTATGTCATGGGCACCCTGTTAATTTTCCTTCGTCAACAAATTCTTCTCCTCCTCCTTCTCCCAGCTCTGGTGAAAGTACAGTTACTAGTAACTGAAAGTCTAAACGAAATAGAAAGAGGAAGAATAGGAAGAAGAAATCACCAACCTCTGCGAGTCATGTTGGAGATAGGTCGAAAAACTCTGCAAGTCACGTTGAAGACCAACACCTAGCTTCTGCATGTCATGCTAGGGGAAATCACCCAACCTCTGCTAGTCATGTTGGGGGAAAAAGTCCAGTCACTACTAATCATACTAGCAATAGGTCTGTAGCCTCTGAGAGTCATGTTATCGACCCATCACCAACCTCTACAAGTCATGTTGGAGATGTGCAACCAGCCACTTCTAGTCACGCTGAGGGCATTGATTCTGTTGAGAAACCTAGATGGATAAGATGTAGGCCTAAGTTCCCTTGTAAGATTTGCAAGGGAGATCACCTTACTCATCTATGCCATGGATTTCCAGAGCTACAAAGATTGTGGTCCCTGTTCACAAGCTCTTGTGATTCTGAGTCTTCCAAGGTTTTCTCACAGTCTATTCATCCATTGGTTGATAAAGTGGTCACACCGATGCAGTCTTCGGCTGATCCCACTCCTCTTCTGGGGGGTGAGGTGCCTTTAGACCATGTAGTCTCTCAGCCTATTCAGCATTGGTTGAGAAAGTGGTCATGCCGATGCAATATTCTGTTGATCCCACTCTTCTCTTGGAGAGTGATGTGTCTACCAACTATGTTTTCAGCATTTCCAGTTCAGGACTTTCATAACCAGGGGGCATTTCGCTCATTCCGAGTACACCCCCTCCAAGACCTAGGATGGTTTCCTTTGATTGGAATGACCTTGTTGAGCCTCGTCTTCCTTCTTATACACCATTTCAAATAAGGGTTGAAGTTAATTCAACAAACATTTATCGATGTATCCTGGATGAAGGATCCTCTACAAGTATTTTATCCTCCTCGGTTTGGAAAGTCTTGGGATCTCCCGAGATTGTGTCTTCTTCGCATGAATTGTTGTATTTTGAAAAATGTCCTAGTGAATATTTGGGGGTTCTTCCTCGGTTACCTATCTCGTTAGGTGGGAATATTATCCTTGTTGATATTATAGTGGTGCAAGGCTCGTTAGATTTCAATATGCTTCTCGGGTGTGATTATGTATATGCTACGATCATTGTGGTGTCTATGCTATTCTGGGTGATGCATTTCCCTCACAATGGAATCATTTTCACTATCAACCAATTTGCATTTGATAATGACCACCCTAATTCGACATTAGTTCAGACTAACCCTTTATATGTTCCTAGTGTTTGGGTAGACTCTACCCCACCATGGGTTAATTATGTGGTGTCTTATCCTCGATGTTCAATTGCTTCTGAGTGAGAACCTATGAAGTCATGTTTTCCCTCTCGAGACTTGTTCTCAGAAATTGATCCATTGGTTTATCCAATGGGGGCATGGGAACCCTTGTTTCCCCCTCTAGGTCCAAGTTATCTTGAGTCTCCTTTTGAGTATGATATCGTTGTTTTTAGATCCTCAAGCCCTTGTTCTTGTGATTCTTCGTTGATACACTATTCCAATCCTACCCAGAGCCTCCATCATCATATGGAGTATGGTCAATTTACTTCACCCTTTGGGATTTTCGACCCTCATTTGCGTGATTTCTCAGATTTTGAATTGCCTTCAGATGAAGCTATCCTTGAAGCCATGACTACGGTTTCTATACTAAGGGAGGACTTACACCGTGGTTTGTGTTTTCTTTTCTTTTGGAAGACTTTCCAAGTTGACTATTGAAGAGACTCTTGGTCTGAGCCTGGCAGTGGGCTCTACCTGAACCAGTTTCATACATGAGTCATAGCCCCCACGGGTCTTCCTTTAAGCCCTTTTTAAACCCTCTAAACATGAAAATATTGCTAAGCTATCTTGTTGACCTTCACACTCACTAAACTAAAATTTGAAGTCACGTCTGTCCAGCAGTAGTCTACCCCTTTTTCAGTTCAGATGGTCAACTATATGAACAAAGGTATACTCTAGGAGCCTCGGTTCTCTATAAGAGTATTATCAAGTATGGTTTTAACCCCTTTTTGGGCCTGAGGGACTTAATTTCCGAAAAAGGAACCCCCACAGAGTCCATAGTTAAGCTCTTTTCAGACTCCCTAAAATTGAAAAGATCGTCAAGTGACCTTTTTCTTTCACACTCGTTAAATTGGTCCAGAAGAACATTCCTGATGGAGTCCATAGTTAAGCTTTTTTCAGACTCCTTAAAAATGAAAAAATTGTCGAGTGATCTTGTCTTTATCACACTCGTTAAAATGGTTTTGAATAGACATCTTTTCAGTGCTAATTTACCCCTTTTTCAAACTGACTAGACTATCTTCGAAAAACATACCCCCAACAGAGTCTCCTTTTACGCTTTTTCAGACTCTCTACATATGAAAAACCATCGAGCTTACCTTCTCTGGGCTCGTTAAAATTACATCGAAGGACGTTACCATTGTGTGTCTTATTAATCACATTTTCATACCTACGTCTTTGGCCTAATGTCGGCTCCATGTTGCTCTCAAATGAACCATATGAAGCATGCTTTATACGCAAGCCGTGTAGCACTTTGCCTCTGTGTCTTGACACCTTTGGCCCCTGGAGGATTTTTCTCGAGTGTCCTTTTCTTGCATATGTCCCTTTTCCCTAAGCATCCATGTGTTCCGTGAACTTGGAACTAGTATGTTTGCGACACTCGATCCTCCTTTGTAATGCAACATTCTTTTATTCTTTTTCAAGCTTTTCAAAATTATTGAAAAAGACAAAAAAATCAAATATACCCCAAAAAGAGGAAGGGAAAAGTATTTTATTTTCATTGGTAGAACAATGAGTCACCCCTAGAAAAAGAACATCCTTTCACTTGTATGTCAAGCCATGGGATTTAATATGACCTTAGGAAGCTATTATCTCTACATAGATTTGTGTCCTCCTCCATTTGGTTATTTCTCCAAACATATGGAGAGTTTGTGGTGCCTCTGACATTGTGAACTTATGTCAAAATATCATGCTCCTTGAGTCTCATCTTTTGCCGTGTTATTGTCCAAGGGAAGTTATTACCACACTTGAGTCACCCCCCTCTGCATATTGTCTCTTACCCCCATGCCCGAAATCCCAATCAAGTCTTTGTTCGAAATCCATGAATCCCTCAACATGATCATCAAAATCCTCTAGTCCATTCCTAACAAGTCATCGAAGACTTCTGGGTAGTGAATTTTTACACTCATATTACACTCCTACCCAAGTTTTGAAGATTTTGAAGCTATTGCTCGAGCTCTAGAGGCCATATCTCTAGCCATCATGCCTTATTTTCTTCTTGAAGATGGATACTATGCATGTATATCCTTTTGATTTCGAGATGTATATCCATTGTGTATTGCTTGTGGCTACACTTTATATAGTTATATGACATGGATCTACAATGTATCTGATTGGTAGCCATGATTTTGTTTCAAACCATGCATGGGTATGCCTACCTCGATGAGAAAATTGTTATTTTGTAGATGGCACCTCCCAAATTCTGGTTCCTGGGCTCACTTGTTTGGTATGTTGGTGAACATTGATAATGTATTTTGACCATCAGATGCTCTTCTGACCTCACACATTAGGGGGCATCTGTTATAACCCTAAATTGCACCAGACATGCTTACCTAGCATCAGGCCATCTCATTTTCCTTCTTTGCCAAGCCACTACTGAACAAATTCTTAAAAAATACTCTTTGTGAAGGCATACACGCCATGCTCCACTACTTCATAGGTGTGTACGCTGTCTAACCCACTACAACCCGCGTATACCTAAAAAGAACAAAAAATGGAAAGTTGTAGATGGAACACACAGTTTTGGGTAAGTTAAGTAAACCGAATGACCGCCCATAGTCAGTCACTCGACCAAATACCTATCCCTTTCTAGCCTATAAAAGAAGGGGTAGGGGTCCCATTTGAAAAGAGAAAAATCATAGCAAAGAAACTATACCCGATTTAGCATTCCCCTTGCCCCAACCTTTTGCAACTATTGTGTGAAGAGAAGCATATACAGAAGCAGCTGGAGCATAGTTGAAGAGGAGTCGAGGACCATATTTGAGGAGCAGTGGCTGATCTCACCATTGGAAGGTTACTCTTGTGAGATTAATAAAATAAGTACTTTTCTCGTCCCGCCATATGAGATTGTCAATATTTAAATTTGACTATATTTTGATAGAATATCTAACCCATTAGTTTATAGGTTATATGCATGTGTATTTCTTTGTTTGTCCTTTATGAATTCAAGTCAGTGTTGGGAGGATAATTGCATTCAAGGAGCGACCAAGCATTAAAGGGATCAACATCAAACATAGAAAATAAGGTACAGTAACCAGATCTCTTTAGCCTTGTATTTTCATATGAGTAATGAGATTTATGCTTGGGATGTTGGTAAAAAGTAGGAGACTTTAGGTCATTTCTTCATGCATGATAAAACCCTTAATGCTAGTCTGTAGGAGGGATTTCCCACCCACAACAAAGGGAGTTCAAGCACCACCCAAGAGAGGACTCTTGTTGACGAGACCCCCAGAGAAACAAACATAACAAGGTCTTGAAAAGGGAAGTGGAGACATAGAAGACCTACAATGAATGATAAAGAAGTGTCAAATGAAATCATAGACATGAAAAGAAATGCAGGGAAAGGAAACTAAGGCCAAAGGCCCTATAAACCCTTTTTTAAAAGAAATCCATCGTTCAAATCAATTGAACCTCCCCCATATAACTTAAACATCGATCTGGGAAATGTAGCATTCGACTCTTTCTGTACCTATCACCAAGAGAAACATCCTGAAAGAGACTACCCACATTGGGTGCATTCCATGAATTTGATGCCCAATTGGTTTCTAGACGAGGTTTCCCTTACCGAA
Source organism: Picea mariana (assembly GCA_032191745.1). Classification (NCBI taxonomy): domain Eukaryota; kingdom Viridiplantae; phylum Streptophyta; class Pinopsida; order Pinales; family Pinaceae; genus Picea; species Picea mariana. The sequence goes on along the minus strand of JASDQU010104323.1, from coordinate 63,711 downwards.
CAATCAAGCGCCTCAGCTATGAATATTGTTGATCAGGAAAAATTTGATCCATTGGAAGAAACAACCTTGCTGATATGGGACCCTGACCTACCAATGCCTTCTGATGATCTATTTGAGTTTCAAGAACCACCTACAGAGGTCTTGCATATACAAGTGCGAAGTAAGGGTCACCCAGTCTCAAGCGAACTTACTGTGTCCCACACTTCGAGAGGAGAAAAAACATTCGATCACCCGAAAGAATATCATGTCTCCCAAAGAAATCCTATAAGCATCCATACTAGAGAATTGCCCAAGCTAGACTACAACATAGTAGAAGATTTGAAAAAATTGAAGGCTGACATATCGGTCATGGACATGTGTAGAATCCTCCGACAAAAGTAATTTATGTTACAAGATTTGAAGTCAATAGAAACTCCTACAACAAGCACTGACCAAGGAGAAAATGTATCCCTCACAGATCTAAGAAGTAAGCCAACTATGAACACTTTCTCTGAAGATAAAAAGGGAAAGCCTTTTGTCCCACCGTTCCTCTTTACATTTGAAGTCTTCAACAGAAACCTCCATAATTGTTTGGTTAACTCAGGGGAATCCTCTAATGTTATGCCATTATCTATATGGAATAAATTGAAGGCAGCCCCCCTCCAAAGTGATAAACATGTGATACAACTAGAAAAAACCCAGGTGAAGGTCATGGGAGTACTCAAAGATGTCACGATGAGGATGGCGACACACCCAAAAAAATTTCAAGTGATTGACATCATTGTAGTAGATATCCCAAAAGCTTATGGATTGCTACTTAGTCAAGATCGATTCGAGAAGTTAAATGGATACTTTAGTACATACTGGGATCACCTTTGGTTTCCATTAAAGGGACACACTAATATGATCATGATCGATAGGGAAAGATATCTAAAACATACTATCATTGACCTATAAACCCTCAACGAACCCTATTCGACAGTTTTCCCCATGCTAGGAAATTATTCCCATGACTTTGATTTAAGGAATTTATCCCCTCTCTCCTCTGATGTCCCTCTTGCTCAAAACTTTGAAATGACTTTTCAAGAAAATTTTGCGACGACAACAAAAGAAACCCTCTTTTGTCAGGAAACTCTGTTAAAAACCATAGAGCAGATAGGAGGAAAGGCGGAAAGCGGTAGGAAAAAAAAAACTAATGGTTTTCGCTCACAAATTTGGACCTTGTACTTTGATGGGTCTAAGTTAGAAGAGGAATCATAAGAAGGGTGTATCCTCATTGATCCCAAAGGTAAACAAAATTTCCTATCTGGCAAACTAGAATTTGAATGCATAAACAACATCGTCGATTATGAAGCTCTAGTAAAAGGGATAAAGAAAGCCACATACTTGAACGTTAAAGAACTAAATGTTTTCAGAGACTCTGAAATCATCATTAGACAAGTAAGGAACACTATAAACTTCAACTCTCCCCACCTTAGGAATTATCAACAAGAGGTGCACAGACTAATATAACATTTTGAAGCCTTCAACATTACAGTGATCCCCAGAACAAAGAACACACTTGTTGATTCCCTGGCCACCGTTGCCTCAAGGCTATCCCCTTTAGAAGACAATGAAACCTCCTGATTCACTGTGGAGATACTCTACAAACTGTCTATGCCCAACAATATTTCTAATTGGAAGTTCTTTGAAGGAGATGAAAAAATCATAAACTCTTTAACTAATCAGGATAATTTTAAAGATTTGGCTATTGACGATGAAATATTTGAGGAGCGATTAGTAGAAACCGATACCCATGTACAAAAACATGAAACATATCAATCGACTGACAAACTGAGGTCTCACATGATACCAAAAGGGGTAGCCGATTTGGAAAAACTTTTTGACTTAAGGGAAATATTCAAAGGGTCAACGAACACAAACACAGGGAGTTCATGTCCCATGTATGAGACGATAAATCTAGGAACCCTGGAAAACCCTATGAATATAAATCTTGACAAGATAATATCTAAAGAAGAAAGGAAGTCTTATCTCAAACTTTTTCATAGAATATCAAGATGTTTTTGCATGGTCCTACCGATATTTGAAAACTTATGATACTCGTATCATTCAACACACAATCCCGTTAAAACCCGAATTAAAAACCTTTCAATAGAAGCTCCGTAAGTACCACCCATCTTTGGAACCCCTCATCTGTCAGTAGTTAAAAGAGTTACTATATGCTAAAATCATCTTTCAGGTTAGACACTTTGCTTGGGTATAAAATTTGCTTCATGTCAGAAAAAAATATAGGGAGATCCGTCTGTGTGTGGATTTTAGGACCCTCAACAGAGCAACAAAAAAGGACAACTACCCAGTCCCACCAATGGAGAAACTCTTGCAGACTGTGTCTAGTTCTGAGGTTTTTTCTTTGTTGGATAGTTTTTTAGGTTATAACCAAGTTCTAGTTTTAGAGGAAGACCATTTGAAAACTACCTTTTGAACCAAGTAAGAACCTTTTCTTATAAATGCATGCCCTTTGGGATAATCAATGTAGGGGAAACCTTCGAAAGGGACATGGGCATGGATTTTAGAGGACTAATCAACAAATGTGTAGTATTTTATTTGGACGAAGTGATTGTATATTCAAAGAATAGAGAAGATCACATCCAACACCTAACCCATATTTTTGAAAGGTGTAGGAAATACAGTATATCCTTAAACCCCAAGAAAACTATCTTTGATGTCAAGGAATGGAAACTACTAGTTCATATTATATATCAAGAGGGAATTCGCATAGACCTAGAATGGATTAGGGCTATAGCTTAGCTTCCATTACCCCACAACAAAAAGGATATCCAATCCTTCTTTGGGAAAATCAATTTTGTGAGAAAGTTCACCCCCGATTTCATTGAAACTATCAAACCCTTACAAAACATGATCTGCAAAGATGTTGAAGTTAAGTGGGATGATGAACGAAAAAGTTCTTTCAACCATATTAAGACTGCAATATATCAAGCTCTAGTGTTGTGCAGTCCTAACTTTAGCAAAGACTTTTTCCTCTACAATTTTACCTCCGACCAATCATTAGCTACAGTATTGACTCAGAAGGATGGTGACAACAATGAGGCCCTAGTCTCATTTATGAGCGCTAATATCCAAGGGGCCGAAATAAATTACCCTTCTATAGACAAGCATACTTACGTAGTGTATAAGGCAATGAAACATTTCAGATCTTACATCCTAAAGAACCACACCAAAGTCATTCTGCCTCATCCCACAATCCAATCCCTATTCACTCAACAGGAGATGGGGGAAAGAAGAGGAAACTGGATGGCATTGGTCTAATAATTTGATCTGGATATAAAACCTGCCAAACTAATCAAGGGACAAGGATTATGTAAACTAACAGTTGAAGCCCAGGACCAAGTAAATGAAGACCCAGGATGGGAGAATGAATTGGAATTATTGTATAGTGAAGCTTCATATGTATCTCTAGGGAAGGAGTCTTGGTATGGGAAATTACCTTATCTCCTACACCATGGGACTTGCCTAGAAAAACTAAAACCTAAGGAAAGGAGAGCACTCAGACTAAAATTAGCACAAGATTGCATCATAAATTTAGTTCTCTTCCACGTTAATTATGATGGGGTAATTTTAATATGTCTCAACGTGAAGATGCAGACAAGGTTCGTAAGGAGCTCCATGATGGTCCTACAAGTGGACACTTTGCAGGGAACACCACCGCTCACAAAATACTGAGAGATGGCTATTATTGGCCTAATGTGTTTAGGGATGCTCACAAATAAGCTAGGAACTGTAAAAATTGTCAAATAAACGTGGGGAAGGAAAAGAGAGCAGTTGTCCCACTCCAACCTGTGGTCGTCTTCAGGCCATTCGAGCAATGGCGGTTAGATATCATAGGATAAATTACACCGAGTTCTTCAAAACAACATATATACATACTGACTGCCACAAACTATTTCACGAAGTGGGTAGAGGCCATCCCTCTAACTCATGTGAACGGAAAGGTGGTGATCCAACTCATAGAACAATAACTGATCAAAAGCTTTGGTATTCCCTCCTTCCTTATTTTCGATAATTTCGCTTACTTTTCTTCCACTCTATTAACAGAGTTTTCTTTAGACAAATGAATCATAATCAAATACTCTGCAAACTACTATCCACATGGTAACTGAGTGGTAGAATCAACCAATACGAACCTAGTGAGGATATTAAAGAAAACAATTGCAGACAACCAGATAAATTGGCACAATTCACTTCATAATGCCTTATGGACTGATAGAGTAACACCCAAGGAAGCTACAGGAAATTCCCCATAATTTTTGGTATACATACAGGAAGCCATTCTCCCGAACAAGCTATATCTACCATCTCTTCAGCTTGCTCAGGATTCTAGAGGACAACCCTCATAAGTTATTCAACAAAGAATTAATACCCTCCTCATGATGGAAGAAGAAAGGGAGAAAAAAAAATCAAAGTTCATTGATCATCACTTGATAGTTAAAAGGTGGTTTGACAAGCATAAGTCCAAAGAGAAGAATTTTGAAGTAGGACACTTAGTCCTGAAATGGGACAGAGCGAATGAGCCGAAGGGAAAAGATTCAAAGTTTCAGAATCTATGGATCGAACCTTTTTAGGTAGCCGAGAAAATTGGGATAGGCAAGTTTTGGTTGAAAAATCTGTAAGGGGAACCTGACACCCTCTCGGTGAATGGCCAAGCCCTAAAACAATATTTCTATTTAAAAAACAAATGTGTGTTTTCATGATATTTTGTTTTTAGATAGGCTGATTGCGAATTTCTTCATTTTTGTTTTTATTGTTATAGTACTTTTTGCACTTTTGAAGTTCGTGTTCATCAAGTCATTGGTTGACCTTATTTCATGTGGTATAACAAAATTTTTTCCTGAATCATGCTTACATACAACACAAGAAATTTTGGGAGAACTATAGTCATTTTGAAGGAGTTATCTATTTAACCTGTGTAGATAAACAACCTTGGAAAAGTGATGAAGTGTCCAGCAGGTGGTCTGGTAAAACCTAAAGGGAAAGAAGGTAAGCTGGAAAGGACCACATGTACCTCAAGACAGAGCTAGCGAAAATTCACCTTAACCATCTCATTTTGGAAATAACAGACGTCCTCCTCTCCCAATCGCTTAGGGAATTCTGCCAAAATAAAATCAATTATATCAAACAAGTGCAAATTAGGAGAGGGTATGCAGATAACTCTGTCGGGGCTATGGACGCTTGATGGCAGCGGAGAAATTTATGTGACGTCGGGGTGACTCCGTTGAAGCTATGGACGCTCATTGGCAGTGGAGAAACACCGTAGAAAGTGAATGATGATAACTAAAAGGCATGGTTCTAGTGAATTCTTTACTCGAATATTGTCAAAATATGGCATGGTTCATGGTTATAGGAAACGAAGGTGGAATAAAGGTTGAAACCCCACAGGTAGGCCCGAATTCACCAATCATGAAATTTCAAATGCAAGGATAGAAGAGGCTCTGATAAACAACCAGTTAAGTTCTTAATTGGCTTGTGCATCAGCTGAGCCCGAGGAAGGAACATAGATTCTGATTTCTCCCAGTAAGTCGCCATTTGTTGAGCACTCAACACACCCTAAAAATCCTTATTAAATTTTGTCACATTTTGGGAACCACTTGTTTTTTTCACTGTCTGACTCGATTTAATTTTGGGAAATGTTTTATGTTTGTTTGTTTTCATGACTCTCATCACCTATTCATATTTGTTTAAACTTATGAAACCTCATGACTAAAATACCTTAGCACCTAAAGTAAGAATAGATATCCAAACATTGCACCTAACGTGCTTAGGTTTGACATCGCTAAAATATGAGGAAGTAAAGGAACCACACAAAAAACAATAGTCGTCAAGCGTCGATCCTCATCGGCATCAACAGAAGAAAGTTTTGGTTTGCGTAATTTATTCGCATAAAGGTTCCAGAGATAGTCGATCCCCTTCAGCATCGGTAAAATACAAGGAAGACAGATGTTAACTAAGGACGTAAAACAATCATCGATAAATGATGCCCAATGCTTTTTATCGAGACCATGGAAACTCCAGAAGGATCACAACAAAAATTTCGACCGCGATAATGTTATCTCCAATCGTCGATCCCTGATGCGTTTTCGGCATTGAGATGTTTTCGAGGGATCTGATCTGAGAGCATTGGGGTAGGTTTATTGTCGATCATCGATCCTTGACACTTTTTGGCATCGACAAATTAGGATTTTATTTTAGAACAAATGGCTTAAATAAAGTCCTAACTCCGACTAACACGAGTGAATTAAGTCACTGGTCGCAAATGCCATGTGTCTTTACCAGGTAAGAGGGTCATACGATCTAATTCTATCTCGAGTCATTTTTGGCTCCCTAGGTCCTAGTCACATGTCCGAGTAATATTTTCCACATCAACATTGTACAGTAATATCGATCGCCGTTGGAGATTTTGTAGGAGGATATCAACGAAAATGTTCACAGCACAATCCCAACCCTCGATCCACCAATTGAGAGAGAGGAATGATGGGATGTTTTTGGCATTAGATACGATCGAATTTTGGACATTTAAGGAAATTTAATGCCTGATCCCACATTAGTTTCTACCCCATGCTCCGATTAGAAAAGAAAATTTTGAAATCACCGATAGAACAAATTACCACCCACACCTCTGTCGTCAACCCATGATGAACTTAAGTTTAAAATCCTCTGAAGATCCGATGGTAGATTTGTTGAAATTTCACTCGTAACCCGAATTGAATGGCAGATGTGACATGGTAAGATCATCCCTATCTAGATATCTAGAACCATTGTGAACAAATTCATTATGCGCATAAGTGAATTCCAGATCTTTCAAAGGAGAAGAACGAGAAACTCGAGACTGTACTAACACTTTTGATTACCAAAACTAGGTTTAACAAGCTTCAGAGGTATGTATCCAAGTCTATCAATTTGTTGGTTATAATTTATATATGTTCATCTGGTTTCTTACACAGTCTCTAAAATATTCTCTAGTTGCAGGAAGAATGTCGTCAATAAAGCCAACCACCAGATGCTCACAGAGAGCACCAAAGCTGAAAGAACCAGAGATATGTGAAGGTTCTTCTCTGAAGATTGTGAGGCAATTAGATTACGCCCCTAGGGCGGAGCCTGTCATCAAAACAATAAAAAAGAAAGATTTGATCTAGCCTATGGCCTTTGGTGATACAGAGGCAAGCACTGGATCCAAGGTAGCGCTCCCACAGTGGAGGGATCTCTTCAATAGAATTAGCCGAGAAGAATTCCCAGAGTATATCCCACACATCAAGCCAGACATAAGGGCACTCGATGACTATGTGTTCCCCAACATCTGACGGTCATATTTACACATGGTGGCGAGAAGAACCCCCATTTTCCCCTACATAGAGGTCTTGAAGTGGCTCATCAACCACATAGACGGACATAAATGCTTGATCAATGATGAGAATGGTGGGTGTGTAATATTTTTCCTCCCGATAGAATCCCATAAGTACGATAAGCTCAGGGACCCAGAGGAGCGGCTCAACACAGACTTCGTGGTAAAGTTTTATGAGTTCCATGACACCAGTTGGTTGATGGAATCATGGTGGAAAGAGGACAATAAATTCACTAGCCGGAGCAATGGTTTGTATGGAATGATTAATCAGAGGGAACCATGCATCTATTTGATGGTTCTCATCTGCTAGTTATACCGATAAAAGGACTGCTCCAAGTTTTCGTAAGCGTGGATGCCTTTGGCATACACAATTGCAATCGCCAAAAGAAGCTTCAATTGGGGAGTGATAATCTCCAAACAATTAAGCATATGTGTATATCAGGCTCAGACACCTAAGTAAGGAGAGGCACCAACTTTCTACATGGCCTCGTACCTTCTCGATATCATGTGCGCAAGGAACGTATTCACCAGTATGAATCTAAGTTGGAATTTTTCAAAGCTTCTCGTCCACCTATAATTAAGCGTACTGTGGGAGAATAGGTACAATAAGGCTTATGTTGTCATCTACGATGAATTCATCCCTCACATTTATTTTATTATTTTTAAGAAGAAATGCCCAAGGCTATCGATGACAACAAAGAAAATGATAACCAGGGTAGGACAATGGTACTTGAACAAGTGCTCAAAATACATCAAGGTGTTCAATGCCATTGTAGCACCACATATCCTACCATATCATGTCCTGGACCAACTCGTCATGGGAGAAATATATTATCAAAACATCCTGCAGGGCTATAATGCCACATTTGTCAAAGACAAGAAATTGGATTTCATACCCTACGTTTTCCATTAGGGGTTATATCTCGTAAAGGATACAACTTAAGACAAACAATAAGGGTTGAGACAACTTGAATTCAAGTTCCCGACATGCCAATTTTGCAAGCACGACCCTAAAGGCCTGGTCCTTCAACATGCTTCATAAGTATCATCTTGTTGGTTGTATTCTCATGATAAATTTGAGGATGAAGTCTTCACAAAGAATGCGTAGGACTTAGACAAGGTGGTATAGAGGATGTCCAACCCAAACATGACTAGATTCAAGGCCATGAGCATGGATGAACATGTGGAAACAATAGAGAATTCTTCTAAAGAGTCCCTCAGAGCCAAAGAGGAAATCAGAGTGGTAGAGACAAGAGAGGTGCAAAGAAGGGGATTTTTCTTGACACCAGAGGCACAGAAAAGGGGATTTTTCTTGACCCAAATCTCGTAGAGATCACGAGGGTTCTTACCGACAACCCAATAGAAATTCGGGGAGGACCAAGTGACCTAGATTCGATACCAGTTGAAGAAACCACGGGGTCAGATAACCCTGAAGATTCAACACCACATGTCAGATCACCAGGGGAAGTTTTGGTGCAGCCCGAGATAGTGAGGACATCAGGGAGAATGAGTACACCAAATACCTTGTTCGATCTAATAACCATCTACGATGATGAGGAGATTTCAGAGGTGTCCCTGGTCACTCCGGTGANTGATACCAATTGAAGAAACCACATGGTCAGATAACCCTGAAGATTCAACACCACAGGTCAGATCACCAGCAGAAGTTTTGGTGCAGCCCGAGATAGTGAGGAAATCAAGGAGAAAGAGTACACCAAATCCCCTATTCGATCTAATAACCATATACGATGATGAGGAGATTTCATAGGTGTCCCTGGTCACTCCAGTGAAAATCAGAGAGGAAACAGAACCTAAGAATACATCCACCCGAGGTCCCGATGCTTCAATTCAGAGCCATGCACAGAATGAGCATGAGGTGGAAAGTTCCTTGGATAGTGAGCCACTTGATATACTGGGAATCCCAATGGATGACTCAATGGATGAGCTAGGATTGGACAAATAAGGGGAAGAAATTCCACAATAGGAAATCGACATCCCAATAGCCGATTAACAGGTAAGTACCGAGCCTTCCCCTAATTCATCAATTTTTTCCATTACTTTACCCCCTCGATGAGAAACAACTAGAGGTCGAGCCTTCAGGACATATAGAAGAGGTTTAGGAACCCAAATTTGAACATATATACACCACCAGGAGCCTGGGAAACAATCTTACTTGGGGAGAGAAACAAATCCACGAACCTGTGGATGAGTTCGTTGATATATAAGAAATCACCTACGATCGAAAGAGGAAATCCATCATGAAGAAAACCACCAAGAAAAGGAGGCTTACTTTGGACAGTTCCATCCTCATCACCATAGAGGAGAAATTGATCAGTACAGAGCATGCCAAGACGTCCGACCTTATCGAAATAGGAATGGAAATAACAGATGCAACCCTGTATAGAGAAAGGAAATATTAAGAGGAGTTGGCCATTGGGCTAAAGGAGTTGGAGCATCTGTGCCATTTGGTGAAATACTATCAGGACTCCACACAGGCCACAGTATTTTTGAGAAGCGAATTCCAGGATTCCTACAACAAATTCACGAGTGAGAGACACCTTTTAACGGTAGGGATAGATGATTTCCAGGAAGACACCCTTATGGTTCTAGCAATTTGCAATGACATGGAAATATGGTATGAGAAGGCCCACCAAGCGGTGGAAAGAATTGATTACATCAATGCGGTTCAACAGGGTCGAGACACAGAAGAGCATGGCATTCATGTGCTAAGGGACAACAACATCGACCATATAAGGAAGTCAATCGAATACTAGGTGAAGATGACCCAATGACCTCAACGGGATATCCTAGAGAAATGGGTCGATTTCTAAAGGAGATGGACAAAGATAAATCGGGTGATGAGAGACATCAGTCTCCCAGAATTTGGTGCACTCGAGGACTTTGTCGACTTGCATGAAATATTTAAACTACATTTAGAGCAAGACTCATTGTGGCCTGTGGAGATAGAAAAAGTGGAAAACATGGCACCAGGTCAAATACAACAGTTCATGGAGCACCCGATCAAGGCTCGGACAGTGTTAGACCAATTAAGTGTCGAAGTAGTCAAGTATTGGGCATGGATAGTGGAGATAAAGGATATCCTTTTGACCCCGATGGAGCAACACAGATTGTTGGCCCTTGACCAAGTTTTGAAGAATAATTGGTCATAATTGACCATTTTCAGACTGCAACAACTTGCCAAAGATGGAGCGCAATGAAAAGAAAGAAAGGCCTATTTTTGGGTACCTTTTAGGGTTTTTGGGTTGATGTCGACGCGTGGTTTTACCCATGCTTAGGCCCATTTTGTAATCTATAAATAGATACTTAGGCAACGTAAGAAGGTAGATGTGATTTCTTAGTGCAAATAGTAGTACATCTATGTGATGTATAGCTAAAGGCTTAGTGCTAGTAGCTGGATATGTATGATCAGATGTATATTGCAAGTGCTCTGTGCATGATTGTAAAGGGATTGACAAGCTAAGTGAAAGTTGTTGTAGCTTTGTGTTGAAGTGTAAGGAAGAAGGATCTAGTGAGCTGCGCATATCTTCTGTCCTGTGTGAAGTAAGGGTCACTGAAGTTGTGTGTTGTAACTGCTTAACCGAGATAATCTAAAGAGGAAGACTTTGTGGATGTAGCCCCAGGGTGGGGGTGAGCCATGGTAATTGTGTGTATTGTGCTCTGAATGTGTGTATCTCCTTCTTGGCTAAGTTCTTGTTGTGATTAAATAGATCTATTTCTTCTCTATGCTTATGATATATGAATGAATGTTAGATATGATACATGCTTAGTGCTTGATCTGTTGAATCTAATCTATATGTTTTTGGCTAAGTAACGAATCATCTTTAGTCTAAATATTCACTGCGATGCTCTGTGCTTTTTGCGAAGTACCATAAGGGATAAATATTGATGAATGATCTATGCTAAGTACCCTGTAAAAGATATAATCACATATCAGTGTCTTAGCTAAGGTTGCAGACACCTGAGTTCTGCAGCCACCCCTGCCTCTACCTCAGGTGAGACTTCATTTTCTTTGCAGGTGTTGTCGAAAGGGTCGGTAGTTAGGGTTTTTTTGGTGCTCTCTTGAGCATTGAACCCTAGGTCTTCCCTTGTGCCAACAAATGATTAAGATTAAGATTAAGATTAATAGGTTATGATCATAGGTTAATAGGTTATGATAATTAATAGGTTATGATAATATGAGTAGGTGGTTGAGACCTCAACTCAATCCATAAATGGAAGGCATGGGAAGGGTCAGAAGCAATCGGTTAGTGGTACTCCGTTGGATAGTTTTCCTGTAGAAGTCGTGTCAGACAAGAAGCTGCATGTACAGTCTGAAGGAAGATCATGTGCATGTAAAGCCTTAAATGAGGTAGCTCAGCTACCCTCCTTGGGCCAAGGAGGTGAATTTCTCTAAGTATATATATTCAGTTTTTGTATTTTTGTAAAGATGGATGATAGAGCTAAACTCCCAATTGTAAAGATTTAATGAAGCCTCTAGTTCCTTGGTTATAGATTGATATTTGAGACTTCCTATTTAGTGGAAGCCAACATCTTCCTCCCCTTTTTCCTCTGAAACTTAAGAGCCCGAGAATGGATGATCCAGTCGGGTGTTGTAATGACTATATAACGTATGTTTGATTATATTAGTTTTGTAGCATCTTAATTTTCTTGAAGTTTCTCAGATCTGAGAGGATCTCATATTTGTGACTTTTCCCCTTTTTAAAGGCTTCTAGAAGACCAGATGTCCAAAGTGGACTTTATTTCCTTTGTTTTTCCCTCCACTTACTCACTACTATGCAATATCACTAGCTTAAATTAGATCAAGACCTCACCTGTCTTAGCTGTTCCAACCCAGTTTTCTGAGTTAGAACGATATTGTTTTGAGTTTAATTCCATTCATCACCCTTTATCAACAAATCGTGACATTTAAACTGATGGGAATTGGGCTCTGCTCCTGCTGCAATCTAGGAGTGACTTATGATGCCAACACAACCCACAAGAAAGAAGATCATGGTCAAGGTACATAATCACTACGACGAAGTATTTGGAAAGATGGGCATAAGCATCACTAGTCATAGACTACACCGAGGATACTATTGTGTGATTTATATTTGAGAATGTAGTCACAGGATTTTGATATACATGCATATTACTCAATGATGAAGGAACACACTTCTTGAATAAAAAAATTGCAACATTGACTGAGGAATTTCAAATTCATCATCAGAAGAGTACCCTATATCATCCCCAGGCCAATGAGATAGTAGAAAATTTCAATAAGATTATGGAGAATGATTTGAAAAATATATACAACATAAGGAGAGATGATTGGGACTTAAGAGTTCCTGCAATTTTATGTGCCTACATGACAACAAGAAAAACAATTTTTATGCGCCCTTCCTGTTAAACCAATTCCTTATTGATTGTGTTGATGCACAAGATAGAGGTATGGAGTTCCATTATCCATGTCTTTTGATTTTTCTTGCATTTACAGCATGGGAGGAGTCAGAGGATGTGCAATTCTTGGTCTTAAGGGGGAATTTATGTTTAGTATAAAAATACCAAAAATTATGGTATACAACGAATAAACAAAGACAAATAGAAAACAACATAGAATTGTTTCTATATACTGAAAGGATTCAACAATGAAATAATGACACACCACACATATCACCGCAACTGGTGGAAGCATATGCACCAGTCACGTAGTTTTGAGAAGATTGACATCATATATATGTCTAGGAAAAGAAGGACCCGAGAGAGGAGTGGGTCCAGATGAAGTGCAAGTTTACTGAAGAAGATATATAGTTAATCATGTAGGATTGGGACCCGAATTGGAATATCCCTATAGATGGCACTGAGACAGTGTAACCTGGTAATGAAGAGGTAGAACATCACAACAATACAAGGAATTATCAAGAACACAGGTAAGGAAATGGAACAAAGTATGTACCAAAGACCACACCATAAACAGAACAAACACAATGGACATTTCTCGAGACAAGAAAAAAAATAAAGGACAAGGGGAAGGGTCCAATTGGAGGTGCACATAAAAAGATGAAAACACACAAGGAACTGACCATTTATACACTGTAGGTTCATGGCATGGACCAAATTAGTTGCCAAGAAAAGGATGCCATTGATGTGGTAGTTCAACATATGTCATAGTGGCAGGACAAAATCGACAAAAGGATGCAAGAGAAGATGACAAAATTGAAACAAGGACTAGATATAGTAATCCTAGTGGTGGAAAGAAGATCAAAGGAAGGAAAACCAATAGGCATGATGGGGGAAGTACAAGCTACCACTTCTCAATTCTCACAAGTAGTTGAAGGGTGTCGAGTGATAAAAATATCAATGAATGAAATCAGGTTCCTATTGAGCACTCAGCACACCCTAAAAATCCTTAATAAATTTTGTCACTTTTTTGGTATCACTTGTTTTCTACACTGTCTAACTCGATTTCATTTTGGGAAATGTTTTATCTTTTCTTGTTTTCATGACTCTCATCACCTATTCAGGTTTTTTTGAACTTATGAAACCTCATGACTAAAATACCTCAACACCTGAAGTAAGAATCGACAACCAAACACTGCACCTAATGCGCTCAGGTTCAGTGTCGGTAAAATATGAGGAAGTAAAGGAAACACACAGAAAAGAACAATCATTGAGCGTCGATCCTCATCGGTATTGGTAGAAGGCAATTTTGGTTTTCGTAAGTTATTCACATAAAATTTCGAGAGATAATTGATCCCCTTCGACATCGATAAAATATGAGAAAGACAAACGTTAACAAAGGACGTAAAACAATCTTTGATAGTCGATGCTCGATGCACTTTATTAGGATCGTGGAAAATCCAGAAGGATCACAACAAAAATTTCTATTGTGATAAAGTTATCTCCAATCACTAATTTCCAATGCGTTTTTGGCATCAAGACTTTTTCAAGGGAGTCAATCTGAGAGCATTGGGGTAGGTTTATCGCCAATCGTCGATCCTTGACACTTTTCGGCATCGTCAAGTTAGGATTTGGTTTTAGAACGGATGACTTAAATAAAGTTTTGACTCCAACTAACATGAGCAAATTAAGTCACTGATCTTGAACACCATGTGTCTTTACTAGGTAAGAGGGTTGTATGGTCTAATTCTATCCCAAGTCATTTTTGGGTCCCTAGGTCCTAGTCACACCTCCGAGTCATCTTCTCCATGTCAGCATTGTACGGTAAGATTGATCGGCGTCGGAGCTTTTGGAGGAGGATATCAACGAAAATGTTCACAAAACAATCCCGACCCTAGATCCACCAACTGAGAGAGCGGAACGATGGGACATTTGTGGCATTAGATACGATCCAATTTTGGACATTTAAGGAAAGTTAATGCCCAATACCACATTAGTTTCTACCCCGTGTGCTGATTAGAAAACAACATTTTCAAATCTATTATAGACCAAATTACCACCTACACCTCCATCGTCAACCCACGATGAATTTAAGTTTAAAATCCTCTGAATATGTGGCGAGAGATTTGTTGAAATTTCACTCATAACCCGAATTGAATGGCTGATGTGACACGGTAAGATCATCCTTATTTAAATCTCTAGAACCATTGTGAAAAAATTCATTATGTGCATAGGTGAATTCCAAAGTTTTCAAAGGAGGAGAGAGAGAAACTCAAGACTGTATTGACCCATTTGATTACCAAAACTAGGTTTAACAAGATTTAGAGGTATGTATCCAAGTCTATTGATTCGTTGGTTATAATTTATATATGTTTGTCTAGTTTCTTCCACGGTCTCTAAACTCTACTCTAGTTGCAAGAATAATATCACTGAGAAATCCAACCACTAGATGCTCATCGAGAGCACCAAAGATGAAAGAACTAGATATAGGAGAAGGTTCTTCTCCAGGAACCGCGAGGCAGTTGGAGTATGCCCCTAGGGCGGAGCCTGTCATCAAAACAAAAATAGATAAATATTTCTTCTAACCTCCGTCCTTTGGCGATATAGAGGCAAGCATTGTAAGGTAGATCTCCCATAGAGGGGGGATCTCTTCAATAGAATTAGTCAAGAAGAATACCTGGGGGATATCCCACAAAGTGACCTGGACGTAAGGGCACTCAATGACCAGGTGTTCCCCAACATCCGAAGGTCATATTTACACATGTTGTCGAGAAGAACCCTCATTTTCCCTTGCATAGAGGTCTTGAAGTGGCTCATTGACCACACAAATGAAAAAAAATGCTTGATCGATGATTAGAATGGAATGTGCATCAGAGTTTTTTCTCCCGACAGAAGTCCAGAAGTACGATAAGCTCAGGGACCCAGAAGAGCAGCTCAACACGGACTTTGTGGTAAATTTTTATGAGTTCCATGACACCAGTCGGTTGATGGCATCATGGTGGAAAGAGGATAAGAAATTCACTAATTGGAGCAATGGATGGTATGGAACGATTAATTTGAGGGAGAGATACATCTATTTGATGGCTCTCATCTGCCCATTATATGAAGAAAAGGACTACTCCAAGTTTTCAGAAGCATGGATGCCTTTGAAATGCACATTTTCAATCTTTGGGAGCAGCTTCAAATGGAGAGTGATAATATCCAAACAATTAAGCATATTTTTACAGCAGGCTCAGACACCAAAGGAAGGAGAGGCAACAACTTTCTACATGGCCTCATACCTTCTCGATGTCATGTTTGCAAGGAACATCTTCGCTGGTATGAATCTAAGCTAGCATGTTGCAGATCTCCTAGTCCACATCTACTTTAGTGTACTATGGGATAACATGTATAAGAAGTCTAATGCTCTCATCTGCGATGAATTCATTGCTCACATTTATTTTATTATTTTTAAGAAGGAATGCCCAAGGATATCGGGGGAAGCCAAGAAAATGATAGCCAAGGTAGGCCATTGGTACTTGGATGAGTGCTCAACCTACATCAGGGTGTTTGGGGCCACCATAGCACCACATATCCTACCATCTCATGTCCCAGACTGGCTCGTCGTGGGAGAAATATGTTATCAAACCATCTTGCAAGTCTATAACACCACATTGGTCAAAGAAAATAAACAGTCTTTCATACCCTACGGTTTCCATGTGGGGTTCTATCTGGTTAAGGATATTTCTCAAGACAAACAAGTAGGGCTGAGCTAACTTGAACTCAGGTTCTCGATAGGCCAATTCCGCAAGCAAGGACCTAAATTCCTGGTCTTCCAACATGTTTTGCAAGTATCATCCTGTTGGTCATATGCTCACGAACATTTTGAGGAGGAATTATTCACAATAACTTCCTAGGACTGGGACAAGATGGTACAGAGGATGGCCAACTAAAACATGACTTGTTTCAAGGACATGAGTGTGGATGAATAGGTGGAAACAATAGATCAGTCGGCTAAGGAGGCCCTCACAGCCAGAGAAGAAATCAGAGTAGTAGAGACAACAAAGGCGTAGAAAAGGGGATTGTTCTTGACACCAGAGGTGTGGACAATGGGATTTCTCTTGATGGAAGAGGCACATAGAGTCATTGATCAGTTGCAAAATGACCCAGATC
>JASDQU010104323.1:0-10999 GCA_032191745.1 Picea mariana | reverse complement strand
CCGTCAGTTCATCACCCTTGTTCACCTATCATAGGTCCTTTCACCATTTCCAGTCCTCAATCAACACCCTCCACATCACCCGATTGTACTTGTCACTTGTTTCTACCTACCATCTCACGCTCGAAAGGACCTGTTGGTTATTTATTATAGGCTAACTTATCCGTTAGCCTGTTGATCTGTCTCCCACCCCCAATTGGTATCCATTTTCTCAAAACCAACTCACCTCCATCATTCTCCCATTGCTTATCTTATCCTTGCACCAGGAAGTTTATCCTTGTCCTCTTTCCAGATTCAGTCAGTAGCCCAAAAACCACTACCATTCCCACTAACATTTTTGTTTGAATTGCAGGTATTCTCCACAGTGATGGCACCAAAGTCCAAG
The DNA here is from genome assembly GCA_032191745.1 of Picea mariana. NCBI lineage: Eukaryota > Viridiplantae > Streptophyta > Pinopsida > Pinales > Pinaceae > Picea > Picea mariana. The sequence continues at coordinate 10,617 of JASDQU010104323.1, read as the reverse complement.
AAAGCGGAAGCTGAGGAAAACCCTTTCCTCCCACCTCCTGTCTACCTCGACAGGATCCCATTGGATGATAAAGATCACCTAATCACTGACATAAGATGCGAATTTGACTTCGTGGAGTTGCAGTCATGGCTCAAAGATACTTTCTTAGATCAGAGAAAAGAAATTGGGCTCTACGAGTCCAACCTTCCTCTATATCTTTTCCCCCAGGTCCATGATTTCCCTAAATTTTCTCTCAAATTCTAGGCTCATTACCTACCCGACCAAAGAACCATAGTCTCATCATCGGGAGAAACTCTATTCTTCATCACACCAGAAGCCATTGATCAGATGATGCAGAGACCCAGAACTGAATCCGCCTCTCCTTTTAATCTTGAAGTCATAACAGAGTTGTACCAGAAACTATCTTTCCCTCAGAGAGCCTAGATTTTTGAGCTTTCCCTCCCATAGGATGCTCATCTCCCTAAGTCAAATCCCCCATATCCTTCCTCCCTGTTCTCAGAGAAGGGAAACCAAGTCATTTCATCGATCTGTTCCCTGCTTGGTTATTTTTTAGACCAATGGGTGGATGAACCCATATTGGGTTTTCTGTCCATTTTCTCTACAGAGGAAAGGCCCACCACTCAGTTTGACTACAACACTTTCCTGGGGAGCAGTATTCATGAGAATATTTCAAATTTATCCACAGAGAGCATGTTCCGATATTCCTCCATATTGGCTTACATGTTCACTTTCTTTTAGGTGGACAGGTTCCCTTTCTCAATGCAGAAAATGGATGAGAATGGGAAGCTGCAGGCGGTAATATATTGGACTTTGATGATGAGATGGAATTCCATAGAGTTCAGTTTCAAATAGTTTATCGAGCAGTTTTACCACCCAGTGGTGAGCATGCTCAGCGGTAGACCAGAACCAAGAATAAATGAGGAGATTCAGAGGACCTTACACCTCTCAGACCTTGCAAAAACTGGAGATTGGTACCTTTACCAAAATCATACCGAGATCAAAGTATATGGATGCGAGTTGGCTCCATAAAAACTACCCAAGTATTTACCCATGAGGATATTTTCTCTAGAATACATAAGACAAATGATAAACTCAGACAACATACACTTTGTGTCTCTGAATAAGAAACAACAACTTAGAATTAAAGGGCAAATTGGGTCTTTTATCCGTAATAGTCGAGGCATCGATGAAGAGGCAGATAGACTTTTGAGAGAAATGAAGTTCCATGTTAGTTTCCTATGGCACTATGATCCATATGGGATAATTTCGGAGATGAGGGTTACGAATAAAAATGTTCCATATGTTCATACACCCAAGCCTGAGATAGAAAATTTCACAAATCAAACAAAATGGGAGCCAAACACTTTGGTAGAGATGGAACAGTAGGAACCTTCAGTCATGATCTCATAGACAAGTACATCATAGGTTCCCAAGGAGAAAATATCCAGGAAGGATACTTCACCTTCCATCACCGAAGTCTCGACTGAATATTTCCAATTACACACCAAAAGGCTAAAATCCAGTCATACAATTAACATGACTAGTGAAAAGGAATCCCAATCCACTACTGTTAGAGAAGGTGATCAACCACCTCTTATCACAAGCAACAAGCAGATCATGTCCTCAGTTTCGTCCAAGAAGCTGACATATACTTCACTAGTTGACCAGCCGAGTAAAGGAGGACCGATGTTGAGTATTTTTTAGAAGTATGATCTGATTAAGAAGAGGAATCAAATGCTGAATAGCAGCACCTATGCTCAGTTTTGGAAATAGATATCAATGACACAGCACAGATTGTTGTCCTCATTTAATACTGAGAAGGGTAGAATGCACATGGATTTTATGTAGGCACAGGTGCCCGTCCCGAAGGTAATCACTGATTACAAAAGGGCAACGTTCAAGTTTCACACCAGGGATGTGCACCCTGCCGATCAAATGGATTTGCATAGGCAAACTAGAGAAATGGTTTTCTCCACTTTGCAAAATGCTTCTACTATATCTTCTAAGCTATAGGTCTTTCTGAGCAATGTTCAGACATATCTAAAGTTAGTGAAAATATCATCCTTTGCAAAGGATAATAGAATTAAAACGTTGGAAGAACTAGTCCTCAAGATCAGGTACGACCCCTCTAACATGAAATTAGTCGAGGAGATGCTTAAAAAGAAAAATTTTGATATAGAATCTCTGAGGAAACAGCTAAAACTACCACGAACGGAAGATGCACAAGAAAAGGAGATAGATGAAACAAAAGGCAAAGATGCTCAAGTTGATCATGGAGTAGAATGCATAGTTGAAAGAGATGGAAGTAGAACTGGAAAGGTTAGTGAAGGATAAGGAACAATCAATGCCTATGGAAGTCATTCCATTGAGCACAGTTCCACTTATAGGAGTAAGCACATCATCTGTAGCAGGAAACCCCTCAGCAGAGATTCCCTCAGAAACTTCACTGACAGCTCTGGAAAAGACAGTAGAACTGGAAAAATCCATGGAGGAGATGAACTTGCAAGAGACAGAAATTAGCAGACTAAAAAAGGAGGTTGAGGACCTTAAGGAACTTAAATCTTCTTACCAGACCAGTTAGTCCATGGAGAAACAAGCATCAGACAAGCTCAAATAGGAATTGCAGCAGCTTTGAAAGCAAACAGTAGCAAGCAAGACACTTGCTGATGCCAAGGAAAACATCTGAATGGATATCTCCAAATCCATAAATGAAATATGGCCTATGGTGCAAATCATGTTCGAGCAAAATGAACTAGTACAAAGGAGCAGGTAGGCTATTGAGAAAATAAGAGGAGAACTGGGAGAAATGCCCACATAAGCCACTGAGATCATGGAATTCTTGAATTCAAAAACTAGGGAGGAGTTGGAGGATTTGAAGGTTGAAGATAGGATGGAAACCATCCTTGAGTTCAAGAGGGTTCTGACCAAACGAGGACTAATGCTACAGTTGGAGGAGAAGGTCCAAACTATGGACACATGAGTGCAAATATTTTTTGGTAAAATCGAAGCTCTGCAGAAAAAAGGTCTCCCTAATTTAAGGGTCTTAAATGACAAGTTAATGACCCTTCCTGATTATAAACAGAGGTTGGCCACAGTGGCCAAAGATAGTTTGAAATTTTCGAGAATACAGGGCAGCATAACGGGCAAGGCGTTCTTAGAAACCTTGCAGCCAGACATCAACATACAGCATGAGATCCGGTATATTTTCATCGTCCAGCCAACTTTTTCCAAGTACACAGAGATGGATGAAATATACCGAAGATTACTCAAAGTCATCATTCCCAGTCATCTTTGGTGGGAAGAGATATGCAATCTGATCGAGTAGGCAATGAGGTGTCCAAGCCCTATCAGCAATCCAATCAAATGAAGTCATGCAGATGACTCACCAATGGTTTTCCCAAAAATCAGCATGAAGATTTCAACACATCATCAACAGTTTCTGAATTTTTGTATCTTGTTGAGTTAGTTACCTAAATTTAGAATCTTCCACGTCATGATCTTTAATGACAAGATTGTATGTAATTTTTTATTATAAATACTCCAAACTTTGAAGTATGAAGGGTTGATCTTTATGCCCTGTAAGCCATAAAGACTGTAATTGTTTATCAAGAGATCTTCCAGTAATACAATGGGAATTTCACAGGATTCTCGCGTGTTATTCATTGGTGATGTTTACTTTCCTGTGTTACATTTTTTTCTCGCTCAGTCATCATATTGTTTTCTAATCTAATATTTTAAAAGTAGCGCATGTTGCAGGATTTATCTTTGTATACCATGTTTCCGACTTTGAAAGATCTTAATGTTTATTTTCTGATATTACAGTAAAGAAAATCTTAAATGCTTCATTACTTTAATTGATATTCTTATCTTTTCTGCTATCCATCACTTTACTACTAAAGAATCCAATGAATGCATCATTTTTCCTTGTGAAAAGATTCTTTTGGTTCCTGTCTAGATCTCTATCTTTATAATACAAACCCCATAGCCCAATGGATGTGTAAAGCCTTTTTCAACCAATTTTACAAAAACAAAAACAAACCATTTAATCTTACTTTATTTAACTAGCCTAATATCTCAAAGTTAAAACATATCTAAATCATACAGAGAGATCCCTCTCTAAATCTGGCAGGTCTAGATTCTATTTTCGAAGTTGTTGGATAAAGTTACCTCTGGAAAATTTCTTCTACTCTGACAACCTATGGGAATTTACAGTGCGATAACATAGTGGTGACCATACTGGGGACTGAAAAAACTTTCAATCCTATGATCTCTTTTCCCTAGAAGAAAACTTTATTTCTAAACTAATCATAATATCTGAAAAAGGGATAAAGTTCAGAGGTTGTTAAAAGGTTGTACATAGTATTTTTGGATTCATAAAAATAAAAGATATAAAAATTAAAAATATGGCTCCTAAAAGAGCTTATACTCGATCTCACCCAAACCCAGAACCTGCAGTAGTAACTGATAATCCAGAACAATTACTTAGAAAGAAGACTATTGCAGAAGGTTCAGGGAGTTATAGTCCCCTCCACAGGTCCCCTTCTCTTCTAGAGAAACTTGTTACCCTCCAGGATCTCTAGTTTGACACCACCTTCAAACAAAGACTGTTTAGAATGAAATCTGATAGCTTTGTGACTGAAACCGTTTTAGATCAAACCATCCTTCAACCACGGACCCTTGAAATACTATCTCCCAGGGTGATCCCTGATAAAAAATTCCTTGAAGAATTCGACAAGCTAGAAACTTTGGTAGTGAATCTTGATCAAGCTTTACACCAAGCCCACTTCCAGCAGTCGATCGAACTTTCTTCCATAACTATTGCTGCAGCTTTTGTAAAACCTCAACCCACTCACTCTGTGCCTACTAGTCCTTCATCCTCTTCATCTTCTATCACCTCCCCACCCATCATCCAGGTTGTTGTCCCACCTCCTCCACCTATCATGGAAACCAGATATGCTCCTTTGGTGTTGGTTTCACCTCTACACGCTATGCCCTAGGACTATCAAACATGACTTCCCCAGTTTGATGGTACCGAGCCCTTGAACACACAGCAACACGTTGATAAAATGAATAACTATTTTGACTTTCAAGAAGTAGTTGAAGTTGACATTCAAATGAGACTATTTGCTCAGATTCTAATTGGGGATGTTAATAAATGGTACAAAGGCTTATGTGTTGCCTCTATGGTCGACCTTATAGTGTTTCAAACAATTTTTCTGGACAGATGGGAGGTAATGAAAAATCCTCTGTAGATCTTGTCAGAATACAAAAACATTAGAAGGAACCAAGGAGAAATAGTACAAGATTACTGCACCCATTTCAACAATCTGTACAATGCAATTCTAGCCGATATTAAACCCCCACAAGGTTTGGAATTGATAAAATTCCCTGACGGTTTCGACGCTGATATGTCGTATCAATTAAGGTAAATAAACTCTACCACTCTGGAGGACATGCAGAAAAGTGCAGTAAGTGTAGAGGCCAACCTGTTAGCCAGAAGGGCACGACAGAGGATGGAAAGGACAATCACGATTAAACAAGAACCTACCACATCCTCTTCTGACACCAAATTGGATTCCTTAGCTAGAGAAATGGAAAGGATGATGGAGAGACTTACTATAGCTGAAAAAAATCCTTCCATAGAAAACCAAGTTGCTCCACATATTCAGAATCCTAAATTCAAAAGAAATGCTCCTAGGGATCAAAGAGAACAGAGGGGTCCTAATCAACAGATCAGACCACCCCTACAGGAAAATTATTTTGTCGAAGGTGAGGAGACAATTGAAGAATTAGATGACACGCATATAAAACTCATGGGTGTTCACGACGACGAAGCCATATTCCTTACTGAGGAAGAGAAAGAACTTTTCCTTCTTTCTCAAACAAAGTTAAATGAGGAAGCCAAGGATATGGAACAATAGGCATTTGAAAACACCATTATGGAGGTACACAGGAAGTACAATCTGCGAAGAAAAAAGACAGATGAAAATCCCCCAAAGAAGGTAACCGAAACGAAGAAAATAGTCGAAACCAAGAAGACCTTTGAGCCTTCTACCAAGAAAATCCTTGAGAAAGGTAATGTTGAACCTCCAACAAAAAGAAACCCTACCATTTTACAAAGATCAATTCATACTGAGGTTTCATCAACCAATCGACCAAGTACTTCTGCCTAGAAAACTATGGTGGACAAATCAGAATTGCTAAGCCAAAGCATAGCACCTACCCTTTCATCCTTGAAGGGGAATTAGCCAAAGTGAAGATTCCCATTCCCCTTTTCGAGTTGATGAATAAGAACATTTACCGATCACAAGTGATCAAAGCGCTGAGCATTGAGCCTGATATATGCATGAAGGCATTGACTATTGGATCAACGAATCATTCGGACATGGTAAATCTTACTGATGATCAACCTGAACTCATGTTTGGCCTTGAAGTTGATGGTCATATTGACACTTGTGTTGCCGCTCCTTTTTACATCAGCCTTAATATACATGACCTAATTCTGCACAATGCTATGTTAGATTCAGGTTCTTCCCACAACCTGATGCCTAAAGCAGTGATGGAAAAACTGGGACTCGAGGTCACCAGACCCTACAAGTATTTGCACTCTTTCGACTCCAGCAAAGTCAAATGTATCGGGTTGATCAAAGACCTATGTACCACCCTAGTTTAGATTCCAGCAAAAAGTATGGTTATGGATGTTGTGGTTGCGGACATCCCCCCGAAATATGGTATGTTGTTGTCTAGGTCATGGGGGGACAAGTTGAAAGGCACTTTGCAATTGGATATGTCGTACACCACTATCCCAGTATTCAGACAATAGAGAAGACTGTACAGAGAGACGCTGATGAAATATATGGTCAGCAGCCAAGAAAAGCCACATAACTACCCTCTGTAATCTGCACACTCCGATATGAATTCTTTCATCTTGTATAACAACGGTGATATGGAAGAACAAATCGCTCAGCTGGAAGAAGATAAACTTGATCTGAAAGAAGGCCAAGAAATCACTGAGGCAAAAGGAAAGGAAATTGTAATAAGTGAAGAACTCTCAGCAGAGTTCTGGAGCATGGACTTCGATGGAGCTGTAAGCAAAGAGGGAGCTAGAGCAAGAGTTTGGTTGCACAATAGCAAATCAAGGTATTCAGAGAGCCATTCTTACAAACTGAATTCTCAATTCACTAACAACATAGCCGAGTACGAAGCTTTGATGCTCGGTCTGAAACTACTGAAGAAGGTTGGTGCCAAACAAGTCATGGTAAGAGGCGATTTTGAACTAATTATCAAACAAATTAAAGGTGAGTATGCAACAAAACATCCCAGACTTACAGCTTATGGGAATGTTGTTTTGGATTCCCTTCAATGTTTTACAGAAATCAATTTGCAGGTGATGCCCAGGGGACAGAACATTTTAGCAGATGGGTTAGCTACATCAACAGCTACATCCAAGATACCTTTTCGATCCACTCACACATACACAGTAGAGGTGAAGTGCAGACCGACTGTCCCGGACAACATCATATATTGGCAGGTATTTGGGAACGATGATCGAATTGAAGATTTTCTACAATGTAAAAATGATTTCGAGTGTACAAACATAGACTTAGAAAATGATGATGAAAATGTAATTAAATCTGTTTTTGGAAATGATAGTGTAAATAAAATAGATTCAGAAGAATTAGGTGAAGATGAGGTAGATTTTGATGTTTTTCATTTAAAGAATAATGTATTACCTAGGGGTTTAGTTCCGTTAGAAGGCCTGTTTGATTTTAATGACGTGGCGAAAAAACCCAAAATTGAAGCCAATGGTAATGAAGTTGAAGAATGTAATATAGGGACAGAAGAGAAACCTAAGATGGTAAGACTTTCCAAATCTTTACCCCCCGAGCAGAAACTCAAATACATTGAACTTTTCAAGGAATATGTAGACATGTTTGTCTGGGGTTATGAAGACTTAAGATCTTACGACACAATCGTCATACAACATAGGATCCCGATAAAAGAAGAACAAAAACCTTTCAGACAAAAACTTAGGAGAATCGATCCCAGGTTACTCCCCTTGATAGAAAAAGAAATAAAAAAGATGTATGATGCTAAAATCATAGTTCCCTTACGATTTTCCAAATGGGTTTCAAATCTGGTTCCAACTCGAAAGAAAACTGGGGAAATCAGGCTTTGCATTGATTTTCGAAACCTGAAGAAGGTTTCCCTAAAGGACAACTACCCACTACCAAAAATGGACCACATATTACAAAAGGTAGTTGGATCTAGGTGAATCTCGTTACTGGATGGTTTCTTAGGCTATAACCAGGTTCTCGTTCACCTAGATGATCAAGAGAAAACAATCTTCACAACACCTTGGGGTACCTTCATGTACGTGAAAATGCCTTTTGGTTTGATGAACGCTAGGGCCACTTTCCAAAGAGCGATGGAAATCTCTTTTGTGGAAGAACTTGGCAGATTTATTGTCATTTATCTGGATGACATAACTGTTTATTCCCAATCTGATGAAGAGCACTTATGACATCTCAAACGAGTGTTTGAGAAATGCAGGAAATTTGGGATTTTTCTGAATCCTAAGAAAAGCCTTTTTGGATTAGAGGAAGGTAAATTGTTGGGGAACATAATCTCTAAGGATGGAATTAAGATAGATCCCAATAGAATAGAAGCCATTCAGAAACTGGAACACTCAAGGAATATCAAAGAGTTACAATCTTTCATAGGAAAAATAAACTTTCTGAGAAGATTCATACCCAACTTGGCCGAGCTTCTTAGGAACATCACCAACATGTTAAAAAAGGATACAAAAATAAAATGGCACACTGAATCCAAATAGCCTTTTGAACAAGTTAAGCCCACACTCACACAGGCTCCAGTCTTGATCAGTCCCGACTTCACCAAACATTTTTACCTTTTCTCTTTCGCTTCTAACCACACCATTGCAGTAGTATTACTACAGAAAAATAGTGAAGGGTATGAACAACCCATAGCCTTTTTTAATAAATCCTTAAGAGATGCTGCTTTGAATTATAAAACAATGGAGAAACAAGCTTTTGCCCTGGTAAAATCCATAAAATATTTTAGAGTATATATTCTCCATTCCCACACAATTGCATATGTTCTGAACGTAGTAGTAAAGGACATTTTAACCCAGGACAATCCAGATGGAATAAGAGGAAAATGGATTGCTATTATTTTAGAGTATGACATAGAGATTAAGCCTACTAAACTGATTAAAGGTCAAGGTCTAGCAAAGTTAATGGTTGAATCTAATTTCCATGCTCTAGATATTAATTTATTAGCTGTAGTAGATGAACAGGGAGAGTAGGCGACTCTAAGCATGAAAGAGGTATTTCTGAACTCTCCATGGTACGCAGACCTGATATTTTTTTTGCATAACTTACAAGCTCCCCCTGGTCTAACCAAAACTAAATACAGGTTTTTGAAATTGAAAGCATTAAAATTTTGCATTCTAGAAGGCAATCTTTATTAGAAAGATCTTGGAGGTATTTTGTTGAATTGTTTGTTAAAAGATGAAGCTGACAAAGTATTATAGGATTTTCATGCAGGAGACTGTGGTGGTCACCTGAGCTAGAAGACCACAGCTAATAAAATCCTCAGAGATGGGTTTTATTGGCCTACACTATTCGCTGACACGCATCAGAAGGTGACTTCGTGCCATAAATGTCAGGTGTTCGAGGGCAAAAAGAAGCTCCTCTCTTTGCCCCTGAAACCAATCTCTATTGAAGCTCCTTTCCAGCAATGGGGATTAGACTTCATCGAAGAAATACATCCTCCCTCTTCAGGCTAGCACAGGTGGATTATCACTACTATGGACTATTTCAAAAAATGGATTGAAGCTGTACCAAGCAGGCAAACTACTGATTCTGTCATTATTAAATTTCTAGAAAATAATATCTTGTCTCGCTTTGGATGTCCAAGAAAAATCATAACTGACAATGCAGCTGCTTTTTGATCTAAGAAGCTCATAGATTTTTGCAACCAGTATCATATCATTTTGGTACACTCCACAACTTATTACCCTCAAGGAAATGAGATGGTTGAGCCATCCAAAAAAACCCTGGTGAACATTATTAAGAAGTCTCTGCAAGAAAACAAAAAGTCATGGCATAACAAGTTGGTTTTCGCATTGTGGGTCGATAGACTGACCACTAAGAGGTCAATTGGTATGTCTCCATATCAATTGGTCTATGGCACTAAAGTATTTTTTCCTACCTCTTTAGGGGTTCCCATCATGAAACTACTATAAGAGATGCAAGCCGAGCCGAACGACTCCCAAAGAAGGATAAACCAGATGATCCACTTGCAACAGTCTAGAGAAGAAGTATACAACAAAACTCAAGTTGTCTAGGAGAGCATTAAAAAGATCTTTGATAAAATAACTAAAGAAGATGACTTTAAGCTATGGGATCTAGTTCTAAGGTGGTATGCTCGAAATGAAGATAAGGGGAAGCACGAAAAATTCAATAGTATATGGAAGGGACCTTACATGATTCAAGCATTCATAGGAAATAATGTTTTTCTGCTAAACAATAGCGATGGGACCAATCTTCCAGGAGGACATATGAATGGCAGAATGCTGAAATGGTTTGTAAG
>JASDQU010104322.1:230206-242078 GCA_032191745.1 Picea mariana | reverse complement strand
GATAGAAACACATCAACTATGGGAAAAACATTCTCAGCCATGGAATATAGCTAGAGCTCAACAGACCCTGGTTCAAGATAAAAGAGATGTTGTTTATATATATCTCAACAAGAAATAGACAAAATATATGACTTGGCATTCTTATATGAAATCATTTAGATGGAGTCATCATAGGTAGAGTGAGGCTTGGGAGTTCGAGGAGTCTGGGGTCGAATTGTAGATCACCAAAGTTTTGGGTGCAAGATGTATACCCCGAACATGGGGCATGAGAGTTCGATAGCACCTACGTGAGAACCCACGGCCATAAAATTGGCTAAGTATGGAAATGAACGATGGTCAGTCGGACTCGTGATGTGAATATATAGATGGATATATAATTTCTCACTCTGCCACCTCAGGAACCCGCAAGCATAGATATGCGACTAAGTATAGAACCAGAAACGGATAATAGAGGGGAAGAAGAAAAGGGAAAAATGGGTAAGTATAATACAGGAAAAAGAAAGGGAGAAAATAATTGTATGTCTCACACAACAACACTTAGTTTGATAATTATCAAGTGATAGAAGCACAACAACTATGGGAAAAAAATTCTCAACCATGAAATATAGTTGGAGCTCAACAGACCCTGGTTCAAGTTAAAAGAGATGTTGTATATATCTATTTCAACAAGCAATAAAAAAAATATATGACTTGGCATTCTTACATCCAAGAATATTCTAAAATATGGCATGCTTGAATATAAGAACAAATTGGATAACGTAAGCAGATCAGATTTTTGTAACCATACCTCTTAGTTTCTAGACTTTGTACTATGATGGAGGTTTCACTTCTACTTGTCGATAGTTCTTGTGAACTAAAAAACATGTGGTATAAATGACATAAACATATTTACCATGGTATAGTAGAATAAATAACTGTGGATATTTGTTTCATAAACATAGAAAGAGCGTAATATATGAATCCTTACCATCGACATTTTCATTGCGATGATGTTCACGACGGTTCACTGCTCATTCCCATGTCACTTCTGAAACAATGGCTATGAACATGTGTATATTGTTCATACTCGATATGGATGTTCATTAGCCATACGCATTGTATTTTTTGTGGTACCACTATATCCATACCTTTTGGAAGATTATACTCCACCTTTCTCAGCTGTGGCACACAAGGCTCCATCCTCGTGTTCAATTAGTCTGTTCTTTTTTCAATGTAGAAATACAGAGAATACAATGGACTTGAAGGCAAGTTGCTACGTAGGAAAACATGAAAAAAAGATGGAGTACAAATTTATTTATTTCAAAGTAGTGGCACAGAAAATACAATTGACATGAAGATAAGTTAATATACATGAATATATGTAGTATCTAAGGAAAAAAAACAGAAGAGTTGCAAACCAGTGGAATAAATACAGACAGAGTAAATGAAAAACAATTGGATATGGAATACAGGTAGAAGTATGCACCTTTGTATGTATTCTTCTACATTTTTGGTTAAGAGTTCTTTGCCTTGTCCAGTTTTCCTGTTTGTTTCAATGAAGGAAAGTACAAAACAAAATGAACATGAACGTAAGTTTATATGTAAGGAAAAAACAAGGAATATGTACATACAGTAAATAAACTAGAATAAAAGCAATAGAGTAACAAATAGTGTTAAAAGAATGTACCATTTTTTTTTCTTCATCCATGTATGTGTATATATACAAAATTGTGTAGAACATTTTTGTGTCCAAAATCAATTACAAACCAGGAAAAACTAAGAAGTGGGATAACTTGGTTTTGTGCAACAAGCTAGACATATATGCTTTGAGACATAGAAATATGATTTTGCAATATGTTTGATGTATATTTCATAATTAAAGCGCAATACCAATTGTATCGTGATCAGACCAGTATGTGTCTAAGATAAAGAGGTTTTATTGAGAAATGGGCACATTTGACCATACATGGTCAATAAGTGTGTTTTGTACATTGGTTTATCTTATCCAAAAGAAAGTGGAGACTATATTTGCACATGTAGTTTTTCAATTCTTATGTTTTGGAATTATTTTGTAGCATGTCAATATTGAAGTCTCCTACAATGAAAATGGTTTTCCTCAGATGCAAATGTTCTAATGCATTGGAAAAAACATTTATCATGTTGGAGAATGTTGCATGTGGAGCAGCATAGAGATTCAGTATTGCAATTTATGATCCATGGAAAATTACTTTTGCGAGCACCATCTGAACATTTTTTTCTTCGAAATGCCTATGATCCAAAATTGTTACATGTTTTTTCACTAATATCATCACCCCATGCGTAATGTAACTTTATATGCATTTGTGATTTGGAAATTTCTTGTTTTGCATGCATAATGTCATGTATGTTTCCCGCAAGCACAAAATATCAGATTGCATTATGTCATAGTCATTGAGTATATCATCCATATGTGCATGTAGGTTGCACGTGTTAAGTGAGAGAATTGATATAGATGAGTCTGTTCGTATGGATTGGTAATCATATTGTAGATTCCACTTTGCGCTAGTCCTAAATTGTTAAATCTCAATATCAACTTTGTGTTTGAATTTGAAGTTATCTTTTGTAAGAGCACTTAGTAAATACAAGAAGTATATACTTCTAACATGGGACAAATATGTATATACAATTCCATGTATTTGAATTCCCGTAGGGTCAAATGAAACACTATCAAGTGTTATTCCTTGTGATCTGTGGACTATATGTGCACATGCAAGTTTAATCGGAAACTATTTTTGAATCTTCAGTCGACCTGTCTTTGTCAATGTCGATACTAGTTTTGATATTCGTAAGATAGGTGTCCAATCACGTGCAGTGTTTGAATTATATATATAAGCCAACTTGTTTTCTTGTCGGTGGCCTATATGCGGCTCATGGAACTTAATCCAGAGGACATCAATTTTTTTTGTTTTTGTATAGCCTTTGAGTATTCCATCTGACCATTTACCAAGCCATCCTATGAATCATAGTTGTAGGCATATATTTCAACCAACATGTCTAATTTCTAGACAAGTTGCAAAGGAAAAGTGGTTGTATGTTCATGATGTGGTACATTTCCATGGTTGTATTCTCTGAGGTCAATTGAATTGATGATGATATCACCGTCAGGCATGAGTGATAGCATGTACTTGTTATGCATTGCAACATACCTATTCATGTAGAACAGGTAAGTGAAGGTTGGATCTGTTGGTGTAGGTCACATGCACCTTGAATTGATATTTGTTAAGTCATCATGTGTTTGGTTGTTTGTTTGCATTCTATTCAGAATTGTAGTAAATGTTTCATCTATCTGGTGCATTGTAGTATGTAATTCAAAACATTTTATTTTGTCTTTCCAGAAGTCATGCATCATTGTTTTCATATTGACCATAGGTTTTTCAAATATCAAAGAATCTTGGATGGGTTGCGCCTTGTAAAGATCCCCACGAAATATCATGTCAATGTTTCCAAAGTATTTGGTGTGCACATGTTTTATGTTTCTCAGTTGATTTTCAATGGAATACAAGAAGCAACTTCCAATCAAATATGCCTCATCTATGAAGATAAGTTGCAGTTCGTCATAAATCTTAGACAAGGTATATAACATTTCCTTACTGAGTGGAAGAAACTGTGACCTGTTAAAAGGAATCAAAAATGCAGAGTGGATTGTTGTTCCACTTGCATTATATGCAACTTTGCTTGTGTATGAAACTATTATCCCCTTTGGTTTCATAAGATCAGAGGAATTGTTTGAATCATAGATTTGTATAATCATTTGGAATAGTGCTTCCGCTGTGAATGTCTTGCATGTTCTTCCCCCCTATAAGGAACAAGTGCATAGGAGTGTGCATGCTCAAGCATTTTTAATTGTAATGTCCTTTAGAATTGTTTGATTCTCTCTATTCAACAGACGTATGAATCTGTGGTATTCATTATTTTCAATAAGGAAATGATGTTTTGTCACTTGAAAGCCAAGATTGATAAGTTTTCCAATGTCGGCTGCTCGAGGACAAGGCAAATCTGCTTGCAAGTCATAGGACTCACAGAGAGTTCTAGTTGTTTTACAGTTTGTGAATGTCTCATCAACATTGTAAGGGCTTTCTAGTTCATAAACTACACTTTCTAGATCACCCCATGTTGGATTAACATTGTATGTAAATTTAGGTTCATTGGTTTGTACTGTAGTCTCATAAGCAATATACGCAACTTCCCATGTAGGGAAGTTTTGTTTTAATGTGTTTTCATTTTGATCAAACAGAACGTATAAAAGTAGTTTTTCCCTACAATGGTTTTCATAGTCAGTATGTTTGTTGTATTTGACAAAGTGTATTACAGAGGGTTTTTTTCTTTTTATGGGTGCACCATTTTTTTTGTAATGTGATAAGAACTCTGCTAAGCAGATATGCTTAATAGGAGATGGAAGTTGGAGGTAATAATCAATAATAGAGTGACATAGTATGTCCTCTAAATTGGCAGGCTCTTGTTCTAGGAAAGACGGTGGCTTAAGCACAAATGTGTGTTTCTTAAGTGGAGATGTGTTTATGAAGACACATTTCCTTGAACTACAGTTCAGGGGCAGGGAAAGTGCAATGTGGACTGCTTGTTGAGCAGACACTTCTTGAAGATTAAGTAATGTATTTCCAAGCGTACATATCATTTGCATAGCATCAATATGACTTATTTCATGTTCTTTGTGTATTCTTCTGAATGCACTTGTGATAGATTTTTTAACCTTTGTCATATACGAGGTACAATATGATGTTGCAACATATGCATTGAGGACATATTGTGCATCTGTATTTGCATTCAACATAACTGGCATGTCCTTGAAGAAACTGTTGTTCCAAATATGGGAAAGTTTTCGTTTAAGGAAAACCGTTGGTTGTTTAAGTGTACATTGTATGCCTTGGATGTACTCATCTTTTGTTAGATTTAGTTGTGTCAAGAAGTCGTCCAAGCTCATTAACTCATCAAAGTATTGCTTTTCTAGAAATGTGAACAAGGATTGAGATTTCTCAATGACAACATTGTCCTCTAAACTAATTGGCTCTATGATTCTTGTTGTTCTCATTAGCAACATAGGTAAGTTGTATCTACAATGTGATTTTTTTCATTTTTTACAGCTTTTTGTATGATAATGTCTATGAAATTTGGAAAGTTCTGGATCCAAATGATCAGTTTTGCATGTTATGTATTTGTCCACAAAATTCTCAATCTGTGAGTTGTTGTCATTTCCATAGACCGGTGCACCCTCTATCCACAATAGTGTGTGGTCATGCTCACTCCCTCTATTCTGGAAATCAGTCACAAAAAAGTAGTCCGATATTTTTTTGAAGAACATTTCTTCATGGCATATCAATTGCCTCAAAGCATTTATTCTATGCCTATAGTAGCGAGTACATGTCACTAGGTCTTTTCTTATGAGGTAGTCAATGTCATCATTTTCCAATGTATCAATTTGTTTTTTCTTTTTCCTGTTCCTATACAATGAAGACACCGTAGAGACCAACGGATCCCAGCGATGCTCTACAGTTGTAAATGTGATGAAAAATGTCGGCGGTCCCAATTGTTGGATCATTGCAAAAATATTTTTCTTGTTTTGTTGCAAATAGTTAGGAGAGATGTGAATGTTTTTGAAATATATCTATCCAATATCATATTTTAGGATTTTTTCTAGGTTTGCTTTGTACTTGACATATTTGGCCAATAAATTTCTTCCTTGTATCTGGCCTTTTTTTATTCGCACCCACATGAAAGAGAGCACTTGCTCAATTATTATGCGCATTGTTTTGAAAAACAAATTTGCTATGTGACAAGAGAAGTCATCACTTGAATGTAGCAGTTCCCATCGAACTATTTTATGGTATTTGAATCATTCCATAATGTCACTGGTATGTGGATATCCATAGAACAGTGTTGGGAAGTTCATTTCCTCAGCAAATTTGTCCTTGAATATTCCAAGTGGATGTTTCCCTTCAACAGGTGCAATTTCGACAATCTTGTCTTGCAAGTCATGAATGCGCAGTGAGTCAGTGAATCCATGTATCAATGTTTCAGCAAGTCTTTCATTCTCTAATTCATCGCTTGTATCAAATTCACTAGCAGTCTCGAAATTCTGTGCAGAGCTTTCATCCCCTTCTCCAAGAACATTGTTCCAGTTCTCATTTATACAAATGTTATGTGCTTTGTACAGGCCCCTCGAACACAATTATTTTAATGCTTTCATGACAACATGCACACACACTTTACCTGTCTAGTATGCAATCTTTTATTGCAAGCGTCTTTTGAGAGCTACAATAATTGTCATTGTATGATTAATGAATTGTGGAAAGGATTTGTGTACAACATCTAGTTGAACATGCACATTAATAATTGATCATGTTAATCCCATTTGGGGTCATTTATAGCTTCAGGGTCTGATTTGTGCAAATGCAATTCGTAGAGACACAAGTCTATCATCAAGTTCTGGAAGTGTACTTACATATGGTAGTGGTGTATTACATCTTATAAGGTCAAGCGTTGCAAAGTGTGTCAATTTTACATTTTCAAGTGATTGTTTGTATGGAAGACAAATATTGCCACTGGAAAATGTTCTATCATTTAGTGTCAATCTGAGGTATTCTGCTTTGAAATCAGGCGTGAAAAACTTAGTTTTTTTTGCAAAATTCAATTGATCGCAAATTACACATGCAATGGAAGGAGTGTCTTTAATTTGTTTCATATAGATATGTTTTGCATCTTTCTTCCCTAGAAAAGCATGCATAGAAAATGTTTGTTGGTTTTCATTGCTAGCAGTGCATGGTGTTGGCTCTAGCCCACAAAATGTGATTTTTTCCTCTCGGTCAGTACCATGACCATTGTGGGATATGTGGTTGTACCTGTTTCTCTCACGTATATGATTTTTCAACATGTGGTAGGTTAACTTATGGTTTCCACTGCAAACTAGTTTCACTTGTTGAGAAGCCATGTTGGAGGTGGAATCGACATTTCTTATGAGCATTGCATCATCACCATCTCGATGGTGCAAAATGTGATGTTCTTTGTCATTCAACATGTGATGTTTTTGTTCACCAGAAAATGCCAAAATGTGTTTGTGTTGTGCACGAACAATTTTTTTTAGGTTGTGATATGTGAGTTTATGTCTAGAAGGAAGCGTACCAATGTATTGTTTTCTCACACATATGACCTGTTTCAAGTTGTGATAAGTTAGTCTACATTTTTTGTTCAAGGTATGTATGACCTCATGAAAACTTGGATGAGTTTCATTTTGATTAAATAGCATACGACGCTTATGTAGATTTGATGTGGTTTGGGTGGCATGGACACTAGATCCTGAATTGGTAGTATTTATTATACTACCAATGTATTTTTTTCTCTCACGTGTGACCTTTTTCAAGTTGTGATAAGTTAGTCTACATTTTTTTTTAAGTTTTGTATGGCCTCATCACAACTGGGACCAGTTTCATTCTCATTAAATAGCATGTGACGCTTGTGCAGATTCGATGCGGTTTGGGTGGCATGGCTAGTGGACCCTAAACTAGTAGTATTTCTCATCAAAGGTTGATAATGGATATGTGGTGTATCTTTTTTCAACTAAATGATGTCAATTGTTCAATCGTAGTTTGAATCAATACAGTAGGAATGGAAAATACCATTCAACAGGACCAACTAGACCTGGATATTTACTCTGAATATGATAGATAGCCATTGCAAATAGAATCTGCCACCCTCTACATTTCCTTTCTCATATGGCAGTGCCATGTTTACAAGGTATTGTTTCCAAATTTCAATTATCGGCATACTTTCTACGAGATATGGTAAAAGGTGTCGATGCAAGCAGTTAAAAGCTTGTTGGTTGCTGCCTATAATTGCATTGCAAAAGGATTGTACAGTGTAAATCCGCAATGAGTGCACATCGAACTCGGTTGCTACCAAATAGAAAATTGCATTGAATAGACTATCTTCACAACTAGATGCAATAATTGTCGTTATGTGCAAGCCATGGGAGTGTATATAATGTATAATTCATTTCCAATGCGATTCAAGGTCTTTGCAAATGAGGGACAAGTAAATATGAGGTTCTCCAAGATTTCATATTGATACTTTTCTCTAGAGTAGTGGTTCATAATGACCACTGATAGGATTGGCATCATGGGACAAGATGCAATATGGAACCCTAGATGCAGTTTTGTTGAATAGTAGATATCTTGTTTTTCTTGTCAATGACCATATTCCAAAGGAAGAAAGAGGAGACCTCCAACTTCTCATCTCCTGATGTCTCAGCAGTCTCCATTTGTTGGAACTACTAGTTGTTTCCGTAAGCTATACCTCTTACTCTCCCTACCTGCCTTTAGTCCAACTACTAGCCTTAGAGAGTAGGTCCCACAACAGCATCTGCAATATTGGTTGGTCCTAACATCGCCAGAATAGTCATCAGAAGGAAAAAACATTTGGATCCGTGCCAGTGGCTATATTTGGAAAGACATTATTATTTCACCGTAAGTACTTGACGCTCAGGCGAGAGTACCTGGCTGGACGATCAATGGTGGCTGCTATAAGCAGCTAATGTTCCGTACTACACAGTAATTATCTCACGGGTCGACCCTATATTAACTAATCATGGTGACCCTCTTTAAATGGGATGCCAGGTACACGCCAACAAAAGGTCGAGAAGGTCAATACTAAAAGTTGATGGACTACTGGACTAATGTGCTATGTACCATGAGTAGAGTGTTCCCAAACCTACTAAGTGTAGATGGTTTCCCAAATGTGGAGATGGTTTCCCAAATCACTTGATATATTCAGCCACTTGGACAGCCACCGTATACAAAATGTATCTCCCCAAAGTCCCCTCTCATGTGCAGGCAGAGTTGAAGATGCATACAACCACATCTTTGAAAAATATGTAGTTACATCATGTATTCCATGCAACTGGAAAAGAAAATCAGATGCCAATTCATATTGATACGACTCCAATGCCTCAACATCGCCATTTTATAAACAACCCAAGGAATAATCTATCAATCCATTGCGCAGGTCAGTCGAGGAATAACGAAATGCAATAGAACTTGAAATGCATTGAAGAGACAATCTCCCACAGTATACGAGAATGCATCCAATCTAAAAAGCCCATTGTTATGCAATACTCGATCAATGTTATAATGTATAATGGAATCTATATCTATTTCATAGGAATCAACATCTATTACTTGCTTCATCTCTTAAGTTGTGATTTTGAAGATGTTTCTTAGCTATATTCAGATAATATGCAAATATAGAAAAAAAGAAAAATGAAAACTATAAGTGCGGAGCTGCATACCAATTCCTCTATATGTATCCTTCAACCTTCTTCCTGTCAAATTCAATCCCCCCTAGTCACTACAACATATGACAAACAAACAAATGTATAGTGAACAGTGAACCAAACAGAAGAGACAACGCAAATGACATAACACTATAAATTTTCTCAGCACAAAGACTGAGTAATCAAGGAATATCATTTTTTAACCTATTCCATGCGTGCATCCTATAAGCGTTTCAGTGGTAGAAGATGCTTTGCAAAACATAAAGGACAGCATAAAACCAAAAGGTAAATGGGGCTTTTCATTCAAAGAATAAAAACATGCCCTATCACAAGGTCCCGATAGATGCTTGCTATGCAATGACAACTCTGAATTTGTTTTGTAAACCCCTTTGCATTGTTATTTTCAAAAGAGATATAGTACGATATCCAGGACGTGGAAGTTGGCATATGTGATTGGAAGGGAACAACCTGGAAAAAATTCACCAAACGTATGGTTTCCAGGAACACAAAATATGAGAAGAACATTCGATTTCCTTTTTTATGTCACTATGGCTGCAATAGATGTGGGTTCTGTGTCCATCATCGACATTCAAAGGGGAACAAGACGTTTTGGAAGGGAACACATTGGGGAAAATGCACCAAATGTATGGTTTTCAGGACTAGAAAAAATGAGGAGAAAAAATTGATTTTATTTTTTATATGTCACTATGGTTGCGACAGAGGTGGGTTTTGTATAGATCATTGACGTTCAAGAACAAGGACAAGAAAACAACACACTATTGTTTCTTCGGTCGTAGCAGTGACACAGAAATATGTTCTGCAAGAGGATTTTGACTCAGGGATTCCTAGTATTGAAATTTATTGCTTGCAAGTTGCAAATAATAAACAACAAATAAGGAATAGCAACGAAACCATGGCACTGAAACTTACCCGTGAATGAGGAACGACATAAGCACAGCTCCAAATTGCCAAACTGCAACAACAGGTCCAACTGCAGATGAAGGACCCCAACCTTGCAAAGTTGAAGCAAACAAGAGCAAGAAGCAAACACCAAACCAGTGAACAAGCACCAAGAGGTCCAACTACAGCCGCAGGACCTCAACTTTGCAAAGTTGAATCAAACAACAATAAGCAGCATCGAACGAACCAATGAGCAAGCATCAATCAGTGAACCAGTAATGTCGGTGAAGAACAATATTGCCCAAATTCACTGCAGACAAGATTGTATCCAAGAATCAGAGGAAATTATATTGTAACGCGCTTGTTGAGTAAACATTTAAGGCTTTGAGGCCTGTTAGGTAAACAGTTAAGGCTATCAGAACCGTCGAAGGGCCTCGCGTTGTGCAAACATTTAAGAAAGAATGCAGTGTGGCGGGCCTGTTTGCATACATAATAATGAAAATGGCTCTCTAAGTACGTAATAATAAAGAAATAATAATAATAATAATAGTTCGAACAATGGAGACTATGCAAAAAAAATTTACTCAAAGGAGAAAGTAATATGAAGTCAACTAATAAAAAAGTGACTATCCATGCTGAAAACTTTGGATATCTAAACATTTCAATATGAATAGTACAAATTCAAAAAGACCGTAGATGATAAAAACTTTGGATATGCCAACATATAAAACATTGGGAATAGCGAAAATGGCAATAAGACCTCAAATCTATTATCCAATGAAATCATGACATATAAGAGTTTTTTTATTATATAAAAAATAATGTTATTAGTTTTCTAATTCGAACAATAGAGATTATACAAAAATTTGTAGTCAAACGACAAACTAATAAGAAGTCAACTAATTATCCATCCCTATAATCCCTCTACACCTTGAGCAAACTTTGGCTTTTATCACTTGTTCACATATTCATGGCTATACTTACAAAGAAAAAAATATTCACAAGCCCTGAAAAGACATTAATAAATGTACCTTCATTTATAATTTGTGCCCTGACTAAAATTTTCCATGAATCCCACATTTCTCTCTTCTATTAATTTAGAAAAATGAAAACTGACATGAGTGTATATCAACCACTTTAGTGTATATCAACCACTTTATAAAAGTGGTTGTTGCTAACACTCTGAATTGTAATATGAATCCACACTTCTCATGCTGGAAACTCGTACAATGCTAACTCCAATACATAGAAAGGAGGTTCTTTTCAAATCGAATGGTGGACAGCGATCAAATCAACAATTACACAAAAAAAAAAAAAAAACTACATCTCCTTGTGGCCCTAAGACAACGATTTGATGGATGTCCCCTATATCGGATTGAAAGCAGAACAAGAACCCAAATAATTTATTTCTTCATATCTACCTCATGCTAAACAACCGCCACTTTTCCATACAACTCGCACCAGCAGCCATTAGACGACGGTCTTTGGAAACATTACTCAGACTTCGAGCCATGAGGAAAGCATCGGGGTTCACGCTCGACAGTCTGGTCATTTAAACAAAAAAATTTACTAACCCTACGCGATGATTCTGATGAATACAGATGTTTTGAACTCTGATTCGAAAAAAGAAGAAATCGAAATAACATCCACAACCAGCTAAAGCTCTGCGACCGG
>JASDQU010104322.1:202632-214073 GCA_032191745.1 Picea mariana | reverse complement strand
GTCAAGGTAAAGGTTGTTAAACTCTAGATGTTGAGATGAGATTTTGAGTCTCTATCTATGAAAGAAAGTGAAAATGTTGAATTTTTTATCACTAGAGCTCAGAGTATTGTAAATGTTATTCATACTCATGGTGAAATACTTGAAGATAGGAAGATTGTTGAAAAGGTTTTAAGAAGTCATCCCAAAAAGTTTGATCCAATTACTATTGTTATAGAAGAGTCAAGGGATTTATCTCAGCTAACCCTTACTGATGTATTTGGTAGTATTCAAGTTCATGAAGATAGGTTGAAAAAGAATGAGGAACCTTTTGATCATGCTTTTCAAAGTAAGTTGAAAGTTGATGAGAAGAAGAAACAATTTTCAACTACCATGATTGAAGCTTCTACTCCTTTAAAAGGAGGTAGAAGTCGTGGGAGAGGTAGAGGAAGAGGTGGTCGAGGTAGAGGAAGAAGCAACAGCTCTGGCAGATGCATTTTTTCATTGCAACTACTATAATAAAGATGGTCACCTTGAAAGCTATTTCTTTAAGAAGAAGAGAGACACCTCTCAAGAAAATTTCAGCAAGGAAGAAGGTGAAACCTCTCAAACTTTGTTTCTTACAAGTAATTGCCTTGAAGCTAAAGATGATTTTACATGGTATTTAGATAGTGGTTGTTCAAATCATATGACTAGAAACAAAAGTCTATTTGTAAAGTTAGATGAGAGTGTGAAGGGAAAAGTAAATTTTGGTAATGATAGTGAAGAAGATATAATGGGTAAAGGTATCCTTGCCATACAAGTCACAAATGGAGGTGTTATGTATGTACAAGATACTTTGTTTGTTCCAAGTTTAAGGGACAATTTGATTAGCATAGGGCAACTAAACTCTAAAAATTACAAGACTGTTTTTGAATGAAGGTTTTGTAGGATTTTTAAAAATACTGCCCTAGTTGTTGAAGTTCCTATGACATAAAATAAGATGTTTTTGATGAGAATGGAATCAAAAGTTACTTGTTTGAATGCCTCAATCGATGTGTCTTGTCTTTGGCACAAAAGGTTAGGACACCTTAATTTTGGATCTCTTTCTATGCTGCAAAAGAAGAATTTAGTAAGAGGTTTATCCTCTTTCACAAATCCTGGTAACAAGTTATCTGAAAGTTGTGTAATAGGGAAGAAACATAGATACAACTTTCCCCAACATCATTTTAGAGCAAGTGAACCTTTGGCTTTAGTACATGAAGATATTTGTGGCCCAATGCAAACTTTTTCCCTTGCAGAAAACAAATATTTCCTTCTTTTTGTCGATGACTTTTCAAGAATGTCTTGGGTGTATTTTCTAACTGAGAAGTCTCAAGATTTTAACTTTTCTCAAAAATTTAAAGCACGTGTTGAGAAGGAATCAGGGTTCTATTTAAAAGTTTTAATAACTGATAGAGGAGGAGAGTTCACCTCCAATGATTTTAAAGATTTTTGCAGCTCACATGGCATCAAAAATGAGTTAACTAGAGCTTATACTCCTCAACAAAATGGTACAGTAGAAAGGAGAAACAGAACAATTGTAGAGATGGCTAGATGTATGTTAAAAGAAAAGAGTTTTTCAAACATGTATTGGGAAGATGCAGTCCATATGGCTACATATATCATCAACATAAGTCCTACAAAGATTGTAAAAAATTATACTCCTTATGAAGCTTGGTTTTGTAGAAAACCAACTATTTCTCATCTGAAAATTTTTGGGTCTACATGCTTTGTTCACATTCCTGCACAACAAAGACATAAATTAGATGGAAAATTAATGAAATGTATTTTCATTGGATATTCAGAAGAAAGAAAGGCTTACAGGTGTTTTGATCCACTTACTAATAAACTTTATGTTAGTAGAGATGTGATCTTTGATAAAGGGGGAGTTTATCAGAAGAATGAAAGAGACGATAAAGAGCTTACCCCACATATTGAAAATTTGATTTTTGATAACAATGATCAATCTTTGCAGCCCTATGTTGTAAGAAATGCAGGCTCACCTTCAAGGAGTTCTCCATCAAATTCATCTTCATCTTCTCCGTCAACCGGATCTCAAGTTGATACTCAAACAACACCTCCATCTAGTCCTCCTAGAAAAACAAGAAGTTTGAAAGAGATTTATGAGACATCAAGGTATGTTAATGACCATTTTGCTCTTGTTTCTTTTACAAATGTTGAGCTTGCCAATTTTAAAGAAGCTTGTTTTGTTGAGCCATGGGTGCAAGCAATGGAGGATGAAATGTCTCAAATACAAAAAAATGACACATGGGAGTTAGCTGAACTCCCTCATGGAAAATATCCCATTGGAGTAAAGTGGATTTACAAGCTGAAATTTAATATGGATGGAAGCATTTCAAAACACAAGGAACATTTAGTTGCAAAGGGGTATGTGCAACAAGAAGGCATTGACTATGAGGAAAGGTTTTCTCCTGTAGCAAGACTTGAAACAGTAAGAACTTTTATTTCCATTGCATCTCAGTTAAAGTTGAAAGTTTATGAGATGGATGTAAAATCTGCTTTCTTAAATGGATATTTGAAGGAAGAAGTTTATGTTGAACAACCTCAAGGTTTTATTGTTGAAGGTAAAGAATATAGGGTGTATAGGCTTAAGAAGGCACTTAATGGTCTTAAACAAGCTCCTAGAGCTTGGTACTCTAGGATTGATAAATACCTTCATGATCATGGTTTTGTTAAGTGTTCTTCTAAAAGTGAAGTCTACAAAAGGTCATTGGAACAGATTTTATTATTATCTACTTGTATATAGATGACTTAATATTTATGGGCACCTCAATATCATTTGTGAAGGATTTTAAAGAAGAAATGCAATATTTTTTGGGCATTCAAATCAGACAAACAACTGAAGGTATATCTATTTTCCAAACCAAA
Organism: Picea mariana; assembly: GCA_032191745.1. Lineage (NCBI taxonomy): Eukaryota > Viridiplantae > Streptophyta > Pinopsida > Pinales > Pinaceae > Picea > Picea mariana. The sequence continues at coordinate 211,187 of JASDQU010104322.1, read as the reverse complement.
TATGTTGACGACATGTTGAGGAGGTTTAACATGTAGAATTGTAAAGTTGTGAGTACTCCTCTTGTTGTTCGAAGCAAATTGATGAAAGAAGATGAATATTCTCTCTATGATGCCACTCTCTATAGATCCATGGTTAGCAATTTAATGTATCTGACCACTACTAGACCAGACTTTATGTTTTCGGTAAGTCTGGTTGCTAGGTTCATGAATCAACCTCATGAGTCTCATTGGCAAGAAACTAAAAGAATAATAAGATATGTAAGTGGTACCAGATTTTTTGGATTGTTTTATAATGCTACTAATAATTTCAATGTTGTAGCATACACATATGAAGATTGGACAGGTAGCTTGGATGATCACAAAAGTACTTCAGGATATGTTTTTCTTTTTGGAGGAAATATTGTTTCCTGGAGCAGCAAAGAGAAACCTACAATTGCTCTTTCTATAGCCGCAGCACAGTACATTGCATCATCATCTACAACCACTCAAGTCATTTGGATGGCAAGATTATTAGAAGAATTGGGCATGGAAATTAGTAAACCTATTAAAGTTTATTGTGACAATCAAAGCACAATATCCATGACAAAGAATCTAGTTTTCCATAGCATGAGTAAACACATTGCTATTCACCATCACTTCATTAGAGAGCTTGTCCAACAAGATTTTCTCTTTTTTTAATCTTCTAAATCTGAAGATCAGCTTGCAGACAGATTTATGAAGGCTCTTCCAAAGGATCGATTGGAGAAAATCATATCATAGTTGGGAATCCTCAAACTTGGCATCAAAGGGGATATTCACAAATGTGATGCCTGAGTTTTCGGCATTTAGTTATCTCAATTGTTCCAACTGTGTAACTGTAGCTTCCATTTGTTGTTTATAACCTGCCACATTTCTCCTCCTAATCTCCACATTTCCATTTTTATTCGCTAAATTGAAGCCCATCAAACTCTATTTATAGAAAATGTAATTTCTTGTTTAGTGTAATGTGTTTTATTGAGTATTGTTAGTGATAAAGTTTTGTTACTTGTGCACTGTAACAAAAGCTTATGAAATTTCTGTGTGTGAAAACAGAGATACTCCGTTTTTTTTATTGTTTTGCAATAGAGGTACTGTGTACCCTTTTTTATTGTTTGGAATAAAGGTTATGACATTGATTTCCTGAATATGATATCTAATTTTTTTTTTTTTCTCATAAGTTATAGCTGATAATCATTGATCAGTTTCTTCAAATAGAATTTATTTTTCTGAATCTGTATTTTCTGGGCATGACTCCTCAGTGAGCACTTAAATCCATTTTACAGATTCTTCAAAATTATCTTTACTTCTATATGTTGAATGATTTTCCCATGATCAAGATAGAAAGAAGTTGTGGAGAAGGTGGCTAGAAAATATGATCAGATCTGATGTGACAGAACAACTAGAAACATGTGGGAAGAGGCCGGGATGAGGCAAGTGGAGTCCATGTAAAAATTGGCAAGCAATATCTAGCTTGTTACTCAGCATTGAATGCCGGGATAGGTGAATTATAGGTTGTTGGATCTGAATTGCTTTCAGATCCGACGACCTATAGTCCACCCACTACAACATTCAATACTGCATAGCAGACTCATATTGGCAGCCATAAAAATAATCTGAAACCACTATTTGAAATATATGTTTTGGAAGGGTCGACGGGGGGTAGACACAAGTATGGACGACATGCATTCTATAGAAGTTGTATGTTAATATATGTCTTTGGCATAAAAACTTCTAGATAATTACAAAAGGAAACCATTTCATTAGATTGTATACATAGGCATGTTATTCTTTAGGTAAACAAAAAGAAACCATTACAATGGGTCCTATATAGTTTTTTAGGAGATGATTTATTGATATAAGTCAATACATTCAATTATTGGTGAATGTAGCTACACTTTAATTTTGGTACATGCTTAGTTAAGATGAACTCTAGAGCAAGTTGGTTAGCAACATGCTCATATAATGTGTATAGGTTGCAAATATTATTTTCATTTATTCAGCGTATTTTATTATGCATGCCTTCCGTACGCATACCAAATCTCTCATTTTACAACAACTTGAATATCTTAATTGTTTTCTTAATTTGCATGCTAGATTAATTCTTGACCCACAACTCCAATACCTCGATTCCTACAAGTTGCATCAAATAAATGTCCAAACACTCTGCAGCCATGGTTGCAATTTCAACTACAGTATCACTGACCTCGAATCCTCGGACTTGCGTCAAAGAAATGGTCAATCGCAGTGCAACCCATGGCTGCAATTACTCACATTAGCAACAATATCGGAGGCAGGCAGAGGAAAATGATGAGAAGGGTGATTATGAGTAGGTTTCTTGCACATAAATTCAAAACCAAGAATGTAAAATGTAGTAAAAGTAAAGGTGGTTGATATATTAATGTAATGTATTACTACTATAATTTATATATTACATTAATGTAATAATTAATCAATATATTAATTTACTTTTAATTAATTAATACTTTGATATATTAATATTTTAATTTATAATTAATATTTTTAATTAATTAATATATTAATGGTCTATTAATCCTTTTTACTCATGTTCATTCTCAACTAACAAGTACCACATTTAAGTAAAAGTAGTTTATAAATCAAAGTGGTTGATATATGCCAATGGGTACCATTAATTTTGTGTTTGATATATGTCAATGGGTACCATTAACTTTGATATATCAACCACTTGTACTTAAATGTGGTTGTTACTAGTTGAGGGTACTCATACATAGAAAGGATTAATAAACCATTAATATATTAATTAATTGAAAATATTGAGATATCAATTAAAATATTAACTCACTAAAATATTAATTAATTGAAAGTAAATAAATGTATTGATTAATTATTAAATTAATGTAATGTATAAATTAAAATATTAATACATTATATTAATACATTAAAAAATAAAATATTAATAAAGTAATAATACATTTTTACATAAATACATTAAAGTATTATATTATTACATTAAAATATTGATATATTATTCAATCATTAATAAATTATTAATACATTTTTTTATTTGCTAGTTTGTGAGGTTTAGAACCAATAACTTATTATTATTGAGTACCTTAACATCACACTCCTCTATAAGAAACACAAATTAGTAATACATTAATAAAATAATAATAAAATTATATATTCACAGATGGAATGATAACATGCCATCCTCCTCTATAAATAGACCCAATACACCCACCCCTAAGGACAAGTACCATCCTCCTCTATGAATAGACCCAATACACCCATCCCTAAGGACAAGTACCCATTGATGGGGTGATAACATGCCATCCTCCTCTATGAATACACCCAATAGACCTACCCCTAAGAGACAAGTGATTGGTGGGCACAACACACATGTTAGTGGTGGTACTTAGGTTGAACCCAACCCACATGGGCATTAACCATCCAAAGCCTTATCGAGGTGACGACAACAAAGCATTCAAACGACAAGCCCAGTAAGTTATTAACATGGTCATTGCACGTAGTAGCGGGGATTCGACGCTCAATGCAGAGAACACCCCATGGATATAACATCCCCCTCTAGTCTGAAGAGTGTCATTAATGCCATGGTTTGGAGCCGAACCAACAGCAGTAAATGGGCTCTCGGGACCTGGCTTTCACATGCAGAGCCCATGGGGACTGTGTAGGAGCCCAACAATTCCCCATGAGCCCGTATTCACGTTGGCCATTAGAGCGATAAAAATACAGCAACAGAGGAAATCTCTTGGCATAACGACCTGATAATCATCTGTGTCTTCTCCAGTTCCTTCTTGCAGACTCCCTGGTCCCCTTGTCACAGCGACGACATCAGGCCTTACCTGCATTTCATGGCCAGAGGAGGCCCCGACCACAGACGTCTCCATCGAGGGCAACGACTTTCGGTCCCTCGCACTCAACAGGAGGCCATGATTGCAACTGAGAATTATCAAACCCTCACGCCTCATGAGACCATAGCCGAGATGGAACTGATCGAAGCAGAGGTGCATATTGAACGTAGCTTGGTGAAAGAGAAGATGTGGAAAAGAAATTCACCAAATGGTCACCTCTAACTCCAACGAAACCAAGTATCACAGAACCATCAACTTATACTCGTATGTCAAAACCTGTCAAAACCCTATGGGGCAAAGTGATTACGGAAACAATCTTGGCGTACAAATTTTATGGGATGTTTATTTGATTAATTTTACATTTGTAAAATTCTTCTCAACCATAAATGGTCGTACAAAGCTGGATTTTGAAAAACTAAAGATCGCTAGAAATTTCACCAAAGTACTACGCCATAACGTCTTATTTGAAATTTGAAAATATAGTTGTTTTAATATTTAATTATGGATACTTAATTGCTCCGAAAGACGTGGAAATGTTCCAAAGGAACTTCGTTGAAAATTAATTAACCACAACATTAAGAAGACGTGGAATCTCCAAATTAGGTCGGCCATGTTTGATCCTTTTTGTTGGAGTTTGTTATCTAATGACAAAGAGAGAAAATTCACTAGTGTTTAGTGAACTTTGTTTATGTTTACTCTTTTATGTAGGTCGTTACAAGGGTTCTGCACTGAATGCTCCATGGAGGCTCGTTAATGGCGGAACTGGTGCAACCATTGGTAAATCAGGTGCAACCAATGGCGGAATTGGTGTCCCTAGGCCCATTATCGGCTCTTTTTAGCACACCTAAGTTTTTAAATAGCTATCCATTTACCTCTTGTGTGCCTTTTTACCTCTATTGACCTCATACCTCTCGCGTTCCTGGTTTTCTTTCATTGTTTTGACACCCTTCTCGAAGCTCCTGATTGACCTTCTAGTAGACACTCGTGGACCCTCCCCTCTAACTTACTGAACATTGAACATCAAAGACAGACTACTGCCTACTTTTGTCTCACACCCTTTCTGTAACATTTTTTTACACTCCTTACTTCTTGAGACCTGCACTGATGGAGACACATGTCAGTGCACTCATGAGTGCTGCTGAGAGGCACATGTCAGTGCACTCATGAGTGCTTCTGATGAGGCCATCTAGAATAGTGCAGGCCTCTTTAGCTTGACGGATGAGATCTCCAGGCGTAGCAACCTTACACCATCCTCTCTTCAAACTGATGTTTTGTCCTCGTCCCCAAGCTATAATTTGATCCAACCATCCACACTCACTACTACTAATTTTCCTCCTCTGATCACTCATCCTCCCTTATCCTTTCACAACTCTCCACTTTCCCTTCCATCTCTTGTCCCACCCTTTTCTTTATCTACATCTCTATCTCTAGAAAGGAGACCTCTCCCACAAGGTTTACAGTATGAAACATGCAAGATTCAACCCTCTTTACACCTTCCCCATTTTTCTTCCACCAGTCCCACTATACTTCCTTCTCACAGTGTTCCCTTACCACAGAGATATGCATCTCTAGCCACACGTAATACTACTAGAATTTTTGGATTTGAGCAAAAGACCCAATCCTTTCCACTTGAGAGCAGGAAACCCACACAACATCCATGGGCTTCGAAGAAAACAAAGAAGAAGCTCATCCTTGGTGTGGATATTAGAATGGAGGAATCGGTCTCCATGGCCCTATGCAACCTTGTGGGTGAAATCTCATACAAACATCTTTTTTCCATAGACTTGGATGTCTGGATGAATAAAACTTGGAGGCCATTATTGGGCTATGTCCCTCCCCTCTCTCATATCAGTCGAGGCTGGCTTTATTTTCAGTTCAAATCACCTGAGGACTCCACAACTATCTTAGAGCACCTTTGGACTATATATGATAGTAGCCTCATGTTGAAGCGCTGGCGAGTGAGCTTTGATCCATCACAAGACTACTTCTGACTTCCCCATCTATGGGTCCTTCTTCCTGGACTACCACTTCACCTCTGGAATGAAAAATCACTACTGGCCATTGGTAACTCCTTAGGTCGTTTCATCTCTGTGGACTCCAAGATGCTTACTGGTCCAGACAAAAAACTGGCAAGGATACTTGTTGAAATAGAGATTCATGAAGGACTGCTCGAAACACTAGTTATAGACTGGAGAGGCCACCTTACTCGCTAGAAGCTAGACTATCTCAGAGTTCCCTTCAGATGATCACTCTGCAGGCAGATAGGCCATTTGATAAAAACTTGTACTGGTGCTATTCATGATGATCCCTTAGAGGAATTGATGCTGGAGCATGGCTACAACTAAGACTCCCCAGAACATTCTACACAGGTATCTTATCCAAACTTACCCGAAGATGGCGCTCACTCTGGATCGGTTTCTATTACAAGTAAGCTAAAAAATATATGCCCGACTCTGTATTCCTCGCTTACATCATGGGAAAAGGATTATTTAGATAAACCTTCTCCCCCAATATCAGTTTCAGTTTCTCTCACTCGGGGGGTTCTGTCCTGTAATAATTCTGACTCTTCCACTTTATACCAGACTCCTAATCCGCCTCTGCAACTATTCTCCTCTGTATAAATACTTCCACATGTCTCTTTTGTATCAGTTGATCCTCTATTTACTCATGATCTCATTGTTGATAACAACATAGTCTCTAACTTACCCTCCATTCTAGTCAATCATCAACCTTCCTACAAGCTGGATGTGATTTAGACAGATCCCCCACCGACTCTTGTTTACATTACTCCCTCAAACTGTTTACTAGAAGACTGAGAAAACTCATATGTTTCACACTCATCCCCTCCTTTAACGAATGAGATCTCTGGTGACCTTTCTTTTAAACAGGAAGATTATTGTCGTTTATTAGGTATTACTGAATCTGATCTTGGAAATAACACTTTAGTTGTTGTTCTAGAGTCATTATTACCATGTTATAAAGAAGTCACAAGTCACACACCCTTACCTACCTATTTGGGCATTACTCCAATCACTCAGCCTGACTCTAACACTGGTTTGGAACCACCTGAGACCAGACCAAACCTTACACAAAAGGAATACACTTGGACCAAAGGGCATGGTTTTGAACACTCACCAATAAAAACCCGAAGTGAACGACAAAAGGAGGGCTCTTCATCAACTATACCGATTGTTAGCGTCAGAAGTCACTCCTGGATTGCAGCAGGAGCAGAGCCCAACGCCCATCAGTTAATGTCATGATTTGTGTATGAAAGGGGTGACCGAATGGAAGTGAACTCAGACGATATTGTTTCAATTCCGAAACTAGGCCAGGCATGCATGGGTAAGTGAGGTCTTAGACATACTCCAGACAGTGAGTTGTAGTAAGGGTGAGTAGGGGGAAGACTTGTATCAGGGAAATGAAAAGTTCCGTTGTCAACATCAGGTTTCTAACAGACCCTAGGAGAAGGCACTTAAACCCAAGATTGTCTTACATTCAAACGCAGAAAACCGGAGAATACAGTGGTGCCACAATGAATCCTTTATCATAACACAACTGCAATAATTCATGTGAATCAGTCAATCATGAACTCCCTCGGCATGAGATGAAAACTAGATGGAATAAGGAAACTGTCTTTCATAAAACAAGAGATCTTACATACAGATGCATAACCAGAGAACTAGAGTGTCTGCTAAAACATTACAATCGGGAGCTTTGTTCTACCATCCACCCTTACAAAAATGGCGAAAACGCCTACATATACTCAAAACAACAACAGCAGCAAAAACAAGATGCTGCATTAAAACATTGCGTCTGCATGTCTTCTGACAGTCTGCGCATGCAGACTGGACGATCGTGCGCCTATGACAGATGCCATCTTAACTGCACGTGGCTCCAGCAAGGGGAGTAGCTGATCCATTAAGTGTCAAGCTAGCGTGTGCAGACTTCCTTCGGCTAGTCGAGAACTCGGGCATGGCTTCTCTGGAAAAATGGGTACACAGGACCCTCTTAAGAAGACCGCTTGCCAGACCCTCCATACCTTGCAATTAATGGGTGAGGCGAGGCTTCAACCACCCTCTCTCTTCTTCATTCATTCCCAGCAGGTACCGGGATTTAGATCATATCGAATCGGTGTCTGGAGAACATAGTGCCCCCCTTCCGAAACTCAATTCGGTGCCTTTGGCCTCCCTTTGTACAACCCTTTCTACTTTCTCGAATGACCACGGGCCGTGACCCTACACCTAACTTTCGGAGTGCTTTCGGCGTTACGGGGTTCGCGAATAGGAAGGAGCAGGTTTTCCTTCTATTAAAATCGCGATGGGCGAAATGGCGGGAGGGTCTAATAGTCGCCATGCGTTCCTCCAAGATGAATGGCTGAGATTGATTTTCAACGCTTTGGGACCCGAGTGGCCAAATGATAAACATTAGCACCCCTCCTCTAGGCTTGTTCCTTTACGACCAGGCGCCAAAACCACGAGCCCGATTCTGGGCGCTATCAGCATTTCGGGGTTTGGGGTTTCGATATGTGAAATGATGAGGGACTTTTACCCCTCGAACTCCCGAATGTCGATATCCTGATGTGACCAGATCTTGCACCATGCGTCAATGGATCGGACGACCCAGACTTAGTTTTAAAATATAGGCGCTTTATTTGACGCTATATATGGGTCAACTTGGTAGCCCCGA
>JASDQU010104322.1:180079-200669 GCA_032191745.1 Picea mariana | reverse complement strand
ATTGATCTTTTTTATATGGGTTGGTGCCTATGTGACTGGAAGTTAGTGCTTCCATCCAGTTGGTGTTGGAACACTCGGGGAGTTGGTGCTTCCTTCTAGTGGGTGCTAGAGAAACCAGGAAGTTGGTGCTTCAATCCAATTGGTGCTGGAACACGCAGGGAGTTGGTGCTTCCTTCTAGTGGGTTCTAGAGAAACCAGAGGTTTGGTGCTCTCAGCAAGTTGCATCTTGTAAAATAGAGGTGGTATCCTCACAAAGAGTGGGTTCTCATAAGAATGATAATGTATAAAAAATAAATACTACTTATCATATTAAGAAGAAGAGATTTTCTCCCTTTATGGGTTTCCTTGGGAATATCTGTCTCTATATACTTCATGTGTGTGATTGATGTTGAATACTCTATTGCTTACTTCCCTGAATTATTTTGATCATCATTGAGTGTTTTGTAATGAGTTTAAAATGAGTATAATTGTTTAAGCACGGTAACAACTGATTCACCCCCCCCCCCTCTCAATTGTCCAGCAATTGGTATTGGAGCGGGTTCCTTTTATCTAAGGGTAGATCCTAGAGCTTAAAAATGACTATCCATGAAGGAAATTCAACCAATAAGGCCCCCCTATTCAATGGAACAAACTTTGCCTTCTAGAAAGTTAGGATGAGAACTGTGACATCCCCAAAAATAAATTATTTTTGAATTCGAAAATTGTTAGGAAAATTATTCCGTTTTTGGTAAATTCGAATTTGGGAAATTTTTGTTATTTATGGCAATTACGAATTTTGAATTTCGTAAATTGTAATTAATTATTATGACTGTTGGGTAGAGATATGATTTGACCCAACTAACTATTTGAATATGACACTTGTATGAAAACAGAATATTTGATAATTATTGCAGGAGGACAAATGGAACATCCATGTTAAATTCAGCTGACCATGACTCCATGAGTGGGGAACATGTTGGAACTACCTCAGGGTTGATTGTTACAAGTGGCAAATCAGGGATTTGGCCATTGGAAACCCCTAAAAATCAGGGATTTAGAAAGCTGCGAAAATACCCCAAGGGAGGGAAAAGACCTAGGCAAAAATATTGTTTTAAATAGCATATGTGAGGAGGCATGACGCTTCCAAGTATGATGGGAAAGGAATTACCTCTTGTTGTTACAAACACTGTTTATGAAGTGTGAGGCAAGGAGGAGTATGCTGGGAAAAAGAGACTATTGGTTTTCTTGTTGTTATGAACACTACTGATCAAGTGTGAGGCAAGAGGAGTCTACTGAAACTGAAGGACATTGTTGAGGAGGAGTTTCCAAGTTAGCCCTCATGGACTCATGGTCAGGCTAGGGGGTGACTCGGGAAAGTGATTTGGCTAACTTGTTCTACGATTGGGAGGAACGTGGATGTTCCCTTTGTCTTCCCACGAACTGGTTCAAATATGTAATCCTTTCCTTCTCTGTTTGAATGATCGTATATCTGATGTAATGTATTGGTTGCATCTGAATTGAATTATTTCTATATCTGTGGAGTGAATTAGTTATAGATGTAGTGTGATCATTAAAGTCTGTATGGACATAATAACCTAAGCAAAAACTATTCGATTATATGAATGTCTGAAGCCCAATTGCTGACAGAATAGTTCGTAAATCATTTTCTGAGCAGCTCTTTATGACTGGATTAGATTATGTACGAAAGTTAGAAATTATTTTATTTATTAGGATAATCGAATGGATTGTTGTGATTTAGTTCTGGAAGCAACCAATTTATGTAACTAGATTTTTGTTATAACAGAGGTATTTCCTTTATATCGAAATCCTTGGTATGATCATCTAAGCATGAATAGATTGAGAAATAGTCTATATGTATATTAGGAATAAGTATATTTTTGTAAATACAAATTTAGATTCATAAATGAAATACAAGACCTAATGTCTACATGAACAATTACATATATATAAATATATATGTATATATATATTCATAGGATTTCTTTCCTATTGGTAGGCACTATAATGAAATACATAACCCCTATGTCTACATAAACAATTACGCATATACAAATATATATGTATATATTCATAGGAATTATTCTGATACTCTGGATATGAGGAACCTTTGACAGACCTACAACCGCAAATATAGATTAAATGCATAGGAGTTGGAATACTCTAGATAAAGCAACAACCGATATACTTCATTCAACTTAAAATGAATTCACTAGACCAAAAGATATCAGTAACTCCTTTATTAAGCTATGGGAAACTTTTTCTTTCTAACAGAATAGGCCAATGGCATAGTATAGAGTCGAGTTGCACAAATAATAAGTACGGTGTGCGAAATCAAAAGATAGAGACACTTTAACACAGATTATCTTTCCAAGTAAATTCAGTCAGGATCGCCTTTCAATAATTAAAGAAAAGAGTATATTACATAGTTGGTCAGATCTATATTCAATTACAGACTCAATACTTATACAGGAACTGGCATTATGCCATTAATGGAAAAATGACCCCAAGGGTTTACTCCAACAAACATTACAGTACACATAGAACTAATTATAACAGAGCTAGTTGAATCACGATCTCCTTGGATGATGCTAGAACCTGTAGAGTTAGCCTGAGATGTGAGAGGGTCGGAACCCGAATACCTTTTGTGTAGGAGGCAGTGATGAGTATCCGAGAACTTGTACAGATGGAGACCCTGTAATGAAACAAATCTTGTAAATGTTAGTTTTAGTCGAGGATTAAGTACCAAAAAAAAATCAATTGCAATAAGATGATAAAAGTTAAATCAATGATTTCCCTTTCAAAAATGCACTTATCGTATGATGTGTGGGTTCGAATCCTTGCCCCATCTCATGTTGTTTGTTTAGATGTTCGGGCCAAGGGAGGAGGGTGCTTTATAATCTATGATGGGTCCTCGCAATAACAAGTCCCACCCTTAGTGACAATAACAAGTTTTCATAAACGAAACCCTTAACTTGTAAACTGTACAAACTTGCCACAAGAGCAAAGCCGAAGCAATAACATAGAATTTTCATACAGAATATAGACACGATTAAAGAGTTAAGTCGAAATCAATCCTGAACCAAATCTGTAACGAATATATATACATAATCAACAGTATCAACAGTAAGAACAAAGTCATCACGCTATGGTATGCAAATGACGGAAATGAATCACCGCCCGTCATGAGGACATGGTTTCATTACACACATGAAATGTTACATGCTATAGGACTTCCATTATAATATTCAAGTATCATAGAAACGGAAGATAACATCGGTAAGAGGAAAACCAGCCGAGGGTCTGATAGAACTACAAAATGACGATTCCATCCATTACAAGAGAGATAAATAAAATAAATTTAACATATTACCATACCAAATAGAAAGAGTCTACATCAATGAACTATGCACAGGGCCAACCTATCTCTGTGAGATTCTTTTAGGAAGAACGATAATAGGAATAACGAAAACAAGCCGACATATATACCACGACTTAGGCATTTCACAGTGACACTTTTTGTAAGACTTTTACCTCCCTCTGTTAAACGAAAGCTCATCACTTATTTGAGGGGTGGCGTATGCTTTCAAGCAACCCTAACTCTGAAAGACTCTGGTAACTACTACAAAGGGATCCCTAACGTCTAACCAAAGAAGGAATACCGATAATCTTAGGGAGGAAACCATTTTCCCAAGACTAAGGGTGATTTCAAAAGGTATTGCAGAGAAATTTCCCGCAAGGAAGAACATAACAGGTGTGAAAAAGATATGGCAATAACTGACAGAACAACATAATACTTAACCTTATTTCCAAAGATTACATCACCTTATTTAGTTATCTCGGTACTGTGTTTAGGAATAACTTACTAGGGTCTCAGCCGCACCGTTAGTTACACTATGGAGTGACCTTCATCACTCATAGACTTAACCTTTGAAATTTGGGGTAAGCAGGACCTCTTCAAAAAACTCAGGATTGATAAAAATGTAAACCTACTTCCAACCCTAAGCATCACCTTGATGCCTTGTAGTAAATGCAGGGAGTCTGGAGGACGGGTAGCCATGTGACAGTGGTAGAGTGAGAGTGACACCTTGGATATGGGGCACAATAAATACAAAGGGAATCGCAGGACGACCATTAATTGAAGCTACAGAGCTTTAACTTTTACGACAGTATACCTCCTCTTCCACTTAAAGAAGGTTTCGATTTGACACCTTCATAACTCGGGTTGAACCATTCTATCCCTCTATGTAAATCCGAGACATCAGTTAGATCCTAGCTATCAACATTTCACTGGATTTTGGATCTACTACTTTCATTACAGTCAACCACCGATTCCAAAAAAACCACAAAATAACCGGGACTTGGTAGTTAGGTTAGCTTCCTGGTGTAAGAGAAAAGAGAAAACCCAACCCATGTCTATTATGGTTAAGTACCAGTTAAAGCTACCTAGGATAACACCCACAAGTGGACTTGTGTGCGAACTTGGAATTCTTGTGTTATTTAAAAATGAGTTGCAACATGCATTGTAAGACTACCCCTTACATACATAGCCTATATGTATATGGGTAAAGATTAAAGGAAGAAGGGGGTTTGCCAAAGTCTTGGGGACCTTTCCTTATAACTTTCCACTCTTGATATAAATAGGGAATTTTGTGGTAAGTAGAAATCTAGGAGTTGTAGCAAGGATTTCATATTAGAATTTTGAAGCATAGGTTATTACAGAGTTTCATAACCAAGTTGACGATAGGGTTGCATATCTAGAACCGTTTTTCTATCAAGAAACTATATAAACAAAAAATTTGTTATTGTTGTAAATATGAGGATCATTACATATGGTATCAGAGCCAAGGTTACAACACTTGGATCTTGAACAGGGACATCTTATTTACTTAGCGCATAATTTGTTTATGAAAAAACTAATAAACTTTTACTGTTGAAAACAGAAAACCCTTTTCTGTTTTGTGTTAATCATGGCAGCATAGGATGACGGGGAAACCATAATCGATGGGAATCCTGAACAAAGACTTCCTAAAAATCAGAGACAGAATAGTGATGGAAGCTCACCCACTGAAGTTCTGGAAACAATGAGGAATCTCATTGTTGAGCTGTAGGTTTTCAAAGCCGATAATGAAAAACTGAAGAAAGCACAGCAGGAGCAACAGGAAATAAATGAACTCCTATTGCGTAGTATAGTGACAAAGAAAATCCCAAAGGACGATAACAATGAAGAAGAGGTCAGCAAAAGGGCCTCCAAGAACTCTGGGCCTGTAGCAGAAAAAGGTACACCTTCAACTGAGGACAAAATAAAAGCAGACAAAAAAAGAAAGCAAATAGACCACCTTGAAGGAGAATTTAAGAAAATCAAACTAGCTACATTTGATGGAGAACCAAGAACAGGAGAGGAAGATGAAGCATGGTTATTAGACATCAAAAAATATTTCCATATATACAACTATTCCAGCAATATGAAGGTCAGAATGGCCATTTACAATCTGAAAAGAAAAGCCATCATTTGGTGGCAAGATCTGAAGTTCACTAAGGGCTTAAAAGAGAAACAGATGGAATAGTCTGACTTTAAGAAATATTTCAAGAAACAATACCTATCTAAAAGCTACTATGAAAGGAAAACGAAATAATCTTATGAGTTACGACTTGGTCAGATGACAATGGAGGATCTTATAAATAAATTCTTGGAACTACTAAGGTTTGCACCTTATATCCGGAAGGACAAGGTAAAAATCCAGCGGTTCCTAACCTGTTTACCACAGTCCTACAAGGACAGAATTGAGTTTGACAACCCCAAGTCCTCGAGTGAAGTATTCAAGAAAGAACGAATGTGCTACGACCAGTACAAACAACAGGCGGAGTTTCCCAAAGCTTGGAAGGATAAGAGACAAGACCGAATGAACCAACAAAAGAAGGTATACCAGTTAGCTCTGTATCGAAATGCAGCAAAAATCTTTCCGAGGAAATAATTTCACTCCAATAATCCAAATACACAAGGTAGCGGTAAACCAGTGAACCTAGGAATGAAGAAGTTTGGGGATAGCCCCCGCGAACCATTAGAGCGTTGGGAATGTGGAGAACCTCATCTAAGGAGGAACTATCCACGTTTCAATTCAGCAAACAAAGCTGTAGTTCATAATTTGCAGAAAGCCTCGATGGCGGGTGACATGGGAAGAAGCCTACATCGGATAAATGCAGCTGTGGATGGACGGCAAAGCTGACCACCAGCTCTTTGTGGTGGAAATCAAAGGTAAAATCAATAACACTCGAATTTTTGTTTTAATTGATCCTGGAGCTATGTTAAGTTATATCACTCCTGATGTGGTAGAGTCAAATAAGGTTAAGAAAATGAGAAATGTAAAATCATGGCTGGTACAACTAGCAACAGGAACTAAAAGGAAAGTGGTTGACCTTTTTCTAATTATGAGATCAGTTTAAATGATCAAAACATAAGAACAAATCTGAACATCCTACCACTAGGATCTTATGATGTGAATATCGGAATGGATTGGTTAGAAAGGCACAAAAAAGTATTAGATTGTTATGCAAAGACACTTAAGTATAAAGACGAAGATGACTATTAAGAACAAGTACCCCTTACCTCGGATAAATGATCGGTTCAACCAAGTAGGTGGGGAAAACATCTTTTCGAAGTTGGATTTATGAACTGATTACCACCAAGTTAGGATAAAGGATAAGGACATAAACAAAACAACTTTTTGAACCGGATATGGACATTACAAAGTTGACTTGAGATAAGACATATCAAGGGAAAGTAAAATAAAGTAGATGATGCTTTAAGCAGAAGAGTTCTTGGGTTGTTTGAAATAAAATTTAGCAGGATGGAAAGCGACCCTGAACTAAGGATAAAGACTGCGAGTAATAATGACAAAAATTACACTAAGACAGTGGCAGAATTACAAGACACTACGAAAAATTCAGAAAAAAATAGAACTGAGTAGTGATAAAAATGGTCTACTACGATTTAAAAACAGAATATACATACCAGATTTGGTAGAATTAAAGTTAACAATTTGGATGAAGTGCATAAGAAACCATATTCTGGTCATTCAGGATACCAAAAAACGATAACAGCACTTAGAAAACTATTTCTCTGCCCTAGCATGAAGGGAGAAACAACAGAATACTTGGATAGGTGCCAAGATTGTCAACAGGTTAAGGTCGAACACCAGCATCCAACCGGCCTACTACAACCATTACCAATACCAGAATGGAAATGGGAGATCATATCGTTAGAATTATTACAGGTTTGCCTAAAAATCAGAAATAGAATGACTCTATTATGGTTGTAATCGATAAACTCGGTAAGTATGCACACTTTATTCCTGTAAAGTATACTTTTAAAGCTATAAATATCGTTGAAATATTTATGAAAGAATTTTTTAGACTGCATGGTAGTCCTAAAATGGTGATTTCAGATAGAGACGTAAAATTTACATCTTATTTTTGGAAAGAACTATTTGCAGGGCTAAATACTAATTTGAATTTCAGTACGAGTTATCATCCGCAAACGGATGGACAAACTGAAAGAACGAACCAAATCGTGGATGATATGTTCTGCATGTATGTAAGAACAAAGCCAAGCAAGTGGGAAGACTAACTACACCTGGTAGAATTTGCATATAACAATGGGTACCAGACTTTGGCTAAGTTAATCCCCTTCGAGATACTGTATGGCAGAAAGTGTATGACTCCAATTAGATGGGACAACCCGGTTGACAGACTTATGGTTAGATTGGAGATGCTCCAAGCAATGGAAAGCACTGTAAGACAAGTACAACAAAACTTGAAAGTGGCACAAGACATACAGAAAAGTTATGCAGACCAAAAGAGAAGACACTTGGAGTTTCAAACGGGAGATTATGTTTACTTAAAAGTCAAAGCCCGAAAGAGTTCACTAAAAAACTTGGGAACTGTGCCAAGTTGGCACCCAGGTTGTGTGGGCCCTTCGAGATCTTAGCTCGAATTGGACCTGTGGCATATCAACTTGCACATCATACCAATCTAAAATTTCATAATGTGTTTTAGGGTTCTTTGTTAAATAATTATGTTCATAACCCGACTCATATGATCGATTGGACCTTGATGCAGATGGAACCAGAAGGCGAGTTCCAAGCGGAACCTCTGTGCATTCTGGACCAGAGAGAAAAAGTACTTCAGAACAAGATTCGTGGCCGAGGTAAAAGTGCAATGGAAGCACTTTAGTCTTGGGGAGGCCACTTGGGAGTTGGAGGGAGATTTGCAAAAATCTCATCCAGTCATGTTCCAAGAAAGGAACGAACACCGAGGAAAGTGTTTTATTGAAGGGGGAAAGGATGTGACATCTCCAAAAATAAATTATTTTTGAATTCAAAAATTGTTAGGAAAATTATTCCGTTTTTGGTAAATTCGAATTTGGGAAATTTTTGCCATTTATGGCAATTTCGAATTTTGAATTTGGTAAATTGTAATTAATTATTATGACTGTTGGGCAGAGATCTGATTTGACCCTACTAACTATTTGAATATGACACGTGTATGAAAACAAAATATTTGATAATTGTTGTAGGAGGACAAATGAAACAACCGTGTTAAATTCAGCTGACCATGACTCGATGAGTGGGGAACATGTTGGAACTACCTCAGGGCTGATTGTTACAAGTGGAAAATCAGGGATTTGGCCATTGGCAGCCCCTAAAAATCAGGGATTTAGAAAGATGCAAAAATCCCCAAGGGAGGGAAAAGACCTAGGAAAAAATATTGTTTTAAATAGCATATGTGAGGAGGCAGGATGTTGCTAAGTATGTTGGGAAAGGAATTACCTCTTGCTGTTATGAACACTGTTTCTGAAGTGTGAGGCAAGGAGGAGTATGCTGGGTAAAAGAGACTATTGGTTTTCTTGTTGTTATGAACACTACTGATCAAGTGTGAGGCAAGAGGAGTCTGCTGAAACTGAAGGACATTACTGAGGAGGAGTTTCCGAGTTAGCCCTCATGGACTCATGGTCAGGCTAGGGGGTGAATCGGGCAAGTGATTTGGCTTCCTTGTTCTACAGTTGGGAGGAACGTGGTTGTTCCCTTTGTCTTCCCGCGAACTGGTTCAGATATGTAATCCTTTCCTTCTCCGTTTGAATGATCGTATATATGATGTAATGTATTGGTTGCATCTCAATTGAATTATTTATATATCTGTTGAGTGAATTAGTTACAGATGTAGTGTGATCATTAAATTATGTATGGACATAATAGCCTAAGAAAAAACTGTTCGATTATACTAATGTCTGAAGCCCAATTGCCGACAAAATAGTTTGTAAATCATTTTCTGAGCATCTCTTTATGACTGGATTAGATTATGTACGAAAGTTAGAAATTATTTTATTTATTAGGATAATCGAATGGATTGGTGTGATTTAGTTCTGGAAACAACCAATTTCTGTAACTAGATTTTTTCTATAACAGAGGTATTTCCTTTATATCAAAATCCCTGGTATGATCATCTGAGCATGAACAGATTGAGAACTAGTATATATGTATATTAGGAATACGTATATTTTTGTAAATACAAATTCAGATTCATAAATTAAATACAGGACCTAATGTCTACATGAATAATTACGTATATATAAATATATATGTATATATATTCATAGGAGTTCTTTCCTATTGGTAGGCACTATAATGAAATACAGAACCCCTATGTCTACATAAACAATTACGCATATACAGATATATATGTATATATTCATAGGAATTCTTTCGATACTCTGGATATGATGAACCTTTAACAGACCTACAATAGCAAGTATAGATTAAATGCATAGGAGTTGGAATACTCTAGCTAAAGCAATAGTCGATGTACTTCATTCAACTTAAAACAAATTCAGTAGACCAAAAGATATCAGTAACTCCTTTTATTAATCCATGGGAAACTTTTTCTTTCTAACGGAATAGGCCAATGGCATAGTACAGAGTAGAGTTTCACAAATAATAAGTACGGTGTGCGAAATCGAAAGACAAAGACACTTTAACATAGATTATGTTTCTGAGTAAATTTGGTCAGGATCACCTTTCAATAATTAAAGAAAAGAGTATATTACATAGTTGATCAGATCTATATTCAATTACAGACTCAATACTTATACAAGAATTGGCGTTATGCCATTAATGGGAAAACGACCCCAAGGGTTTACTCCAACAAACATTACAGTAGACACAAAACTAATTATAACAGAGCTAGTTGAATCATGATCTCCTTGGATGATGCTATAACCTGTAGAGTTAGCCCGAGATGTGAGAGGGTCAGAACCCGAATACCTTTTGCACAGGAGGCAGTGACGGGTATCTGAGAACTTGTACAGACGGAGACCCTGTAAGGAAACAAATCCTGTTAACATTAGTTTTAGTCGAGGATTAAGTACCAAAAGAAAAGCAGTTGCAATAAGATGATAAAAGTTAAACCAATGATTTCCCTTTCAGAAAGACACTTATCTTATGATGCGTGGATTTGAATCCTTGCCCCATCACCTGTTGTATGTTTAGATGTTTGGGCCAAGGGAGGAGGGCATTGTATAATCTCTGATGGGTCCTCGCAATAACAAGGCCAACCATTAGTGACGATAACAAGTTTTCATAAACGAAACCCTTAACTTGTAAACTGTACAAACTTGCCACAAGAGCAAAGCCGAAGCAATAACAAAGACTTTTCATACATAATATAGACACGATTAAAGAGTCAAGTCAAAATCAAACCTGAACCAAATATGTAACAAATATATATACATAATCAACAATATCAATGGTAAGAGTAGAGTCATCGCGCTATGGTATGCAAATGATGGAAATGAATCACCGCCCGTCATGAGGACATGATTTCGTTACACACATGAAATGTTACATGCCGTAGGACTTCCATTATAATATTCAAGTATCATGGAAACAGAAGATAACAACGATAAGAGGAAAACCAATCGAGGGTCCGATAGAACTACAAAATGACGATTCCATCCATTACAGGAGAGATAAATAAAATAAATTTAACATATTACCATATCAAACAGAGAGAGTCTACATCAATGAACTATGCACAGGGCCAACCTATCTCCGTGAGATTCTTTGAGGAAGAATGATAATAGGAATAACAAAAACAAGCCGACGTATATACCACAACTTAGGCATTTCACAGTGAGACTTTTCGTAAGACTTTTACCTCCCTCTATTAAACGAAAGCTCATCACTTATTTGAGGGGTGGCGTATGATTTCGAGCAACCCTAACTTTGAAAGACTCTGGTAACTACTACAGAGGGCTCCCAAACATCTAACCAAAGAAGGAATACCGACAATCTCACGGAGGAAACCGTTTTCCCAGGACTAAGGGTGATTTCGAAAGGTATTGCAGAGAAATTTCCTGCAAGGAAGAACATAACAGACGTGAAAAAGATATGACAATAACTGACAGAACAACAAAATACTTAACATTATTTCTTAAGATTACATCACCTTATTTAGATATCTTGGTACTGTGTTTAGGAATAACTTACCAGGGTCTTAGCCGCGTCGTTAGCTACACTATGGAGCGACCTTCATCACTCACAGACTTATCCTCTGAAATTTGGGGTAAGCAGGACCTCTTCGAAAAACTCAGGAATGATAAAACTATAAACCTACTTCCAACCCTAAGCGTCACCTTGATGCCTTGTAGTAAATCCAGGGAGTGTGGAGGATGGGTAGACATGTGACAGTGGCAAAGTGAGAGTGACACCTTGGATACAGGGCCCAATAAATACAAAGGGAATCACAGGAGGACCATTAATTGAAGCTACAGAGATTTAACTTTTACGACAGTATACCTCCTCTTCCACTTAAAGAAGGTTTCGATTTGACACCTTCATAACTCGGGTTGAACCATTCTCACCCTCTATGTAAATTCGAGACATCAGTTAGATCCTAGCTGTCAACTTTTCACTAGCTTTTGGATCTAGTACTTTCATTACAGTCAACAACCGATTCCAAAAAAAACAAAAAATAACCGGGACTTGGTAGTTAGGTTAGTTGCCTGGTGTAAGAGAAAAGAGAAAATTCGATCCATGTCTATTATGGTTAAGTACCAGTTAAAGCTACCTAGGATAACACCCACAAGTGGACTTGTGTGCAGACTTGGAATTCTTGTGTTATTTAAAAATGAGTTGCAACATGCATTGTAATACTACCCCTTACATACGTAGCCTATATGTATATGGGTAAATATTAAAGGCAGAAAGGGGTTTGCCAAAGTCTTGGGGACCTTTCCTTATAACTTTCCACTCTTGATATAAATAGGGAATCTTGTGGTAAGTAGAAATCTAGGAGTTGTAGCAAGGATTTCATATTAGAATTTTGAAGAAAAGGTTATTATAGAGTTTCATAACCAAGTTGACGACATGGTTGCATAACTAGAACCCTTTTTCTACCAAGAAACTATATAAACAATATTTTTTTGTTGTAAATATGAGGATCATTACAAGAACCTTCATAATGTCTTTAGGTGCAGATGTCTGGGATGTGGTAGAGATCGGTTATGTAAAGCCAGTTGTGATAGCTTCTAAGGATGACAAGCTAGAGTTCATCTTCAACACTAAGGCTATGAATGATATCCTGAGTGGGCTTGCAGAAGAAGAATTTGTAAAAATTATGCACTTAGAATCTGCCAAATAAATGTGGGACAAACTCATTAGCAGTTATGAAGGTAATGAGAAGGTAAAGGATGCCAAGCTCCAAACCTACAGTCTACAGTTTGAACAACTAAATATGAAAGGGGATGAAACTGTTGGGAAGTACTTTTTGAGATTTGAAGAACTAGTAAATGCAATGAAAGCACTGGGTTAAAAAATTGAGGAAGTCTCTTTAGTTCAGAAAATTTTGAGATCTCTGCAAGATAGGTTCAACCCAAAGTTCTTTGCTATAGAATAACTTAATGATCTAAAAGCTCTGCCTTTTGATCAAATTCTAGGAACATTGTCTGCATATGAAATGAGGATAAGTAAAGATAAATCCACCACTAGAGAAACATCATTTAAAGTAGATAAAAATGAGGATTATGAGCCTGATGAAATTGAAGCAAAATTTGTGAGAAGACTAAAGAAAGGATAAGGCAAGTACCAAGGCAAGTTGTCCTTCAAATGTTTTAATTGTGGAAATATAGGTCACTTTGTATCTAAATGTCCACACAAGAAGAAGGACCAAAACTCTGAAGGTGAAGAAAAGTACAAATCCAAGAGATTTGGTAAAAAGAAAAGTTTATGTGTAAACAATGATGACTCTTCAAGAGACACAGATAGTGACACTTATTGTGAAGATAAGGTTAATGAATTTATGCTTATGGCCAAAGAGGATCATGATAATGAAAGCACAAGAAGTGATGTTAATGATGAAGAAGTTGTAGTTGACTTGGAAGGAGAACTGATCAGTGCGCTAGAAGAAATTGACAGACTCAGATTTAAGAAGAGAAAACAAAAACAATTGCTGATACAGTTTGAGAAAGACAGTAAAAACCCTGATGAAGACTTTTCCCTGCTAAAAGTGGATTTAGAAGAGGCAAAGAAAATAGAGGACATTCTAAAACAACAGTTATCAGAGAAGAAGTCAAGATGTGAAGCCTTAGAAGAAGAGGTAGTAAAAACCATAAAAGAAATGGAGAAGTTTAAAGCATTGTATCTCCAAAATCTTCCAAGCATTAAAGCTTCAGCAAAACTAAATGACATTCTGAGCAAACATAGATCTCCTTTGTTGAAGGCTGGTTTAGGCTATGTAAGTGGTTCAAGAAGCAAACAACCAGAAAGAAAAGAGTCAGTAAAGATGATCAAGTTCCAAGTCAGCAGACAATCAGACCATGTGAGTACTCTGCCACCAAAAGATAATAAAGACAAGATGATCCCTCATAAAAAACAAAGACATCAGAAGATGGAGAAAAAAATTCCAAGAAGAAGGCCATCCTTCAGGTACCAAAATTTCTTCCATGGTTACTGTTTTTACTGATCTAATTTTGGTCATAAGATTGCAAATTGTCAAATTAAGTTTAGAGACATGCAACTGAGGAGGTCAAGAAATAAAAAATCTTTGCAAAATAGAAGTAAACAACCAATGAGCAGATAACGTTGCACCAATCACTTTGACATATTGAAGAATGAGCTCGAATGCTATAACTGTCATAACTTCGGCCACAAAGATGCAAACTGCCATCTGAAGATTACAAAGCAGATCCAAGGATAAAACCCTTAGTTAAAAATGGCAGCACATGGAAAAAGAAAGATAGTGAAAAATGTGGTATAGTACTCTCAGCTCAAAAACAAAAATACCCCTGGTATATAAACAATGGATGTTCCAAGCACATGACTGGAAACAAGGATAAGTTTTTGTCTATAAGTAAAAGCAGAACAGGAAATGTGACCTTTGGAAATGATGACCACGTAAAATCAAGGGTAAAGGGATGGTGAGTTTGAGTAATGGTAAAGGAAAAGCCAATGATGTTCTACTTGTAGATGGGCTGAAACATAATTTTCTCAGTGTAAGTCAAATGTGTGACAAAGGATGTGAAGTGGTGTTCACTTCCAAAGATTGTAAGATAAAGTCTGTAAACTCAGGACAAGTGGTGGCTAAAGGCATAAGGACAGATAATAATGTATATGTGCTGAAAGAAGATAGAGAAGAGTTTCATCTAATCAAACATGATGAAAGTTGGTTATGGCATAGGAGGCTTGGACATCTAAACTTTGGCCACTTAATCAAGATCAAAAATCTTGAGGCAGTAAAATATCTTCCAAGAATATCAAATCCACAAGATTCTATATGTAAACCTTGCCAAGTAGGAAATATAACCAGGACACAGTTTAAATCCAAGAGCTATACTTCAACAGAGAAACCACTCCAATTAGTTCATATGGATTTATGTGGACCATCAAGACAGGAAGGCACGGGGAAGGAAAACTACTTCATGTTGATCATTGATGATTACTCCAGACTCACTTGGGTTGATTTTCTCAAAGAAAAAGATGAAGCATTTGAGAAATTTAAAATATTTAAGGCTTTAACTGAGAATAAAACAGACAATAGGTTAAAGGCAGTAAGATCAGATAGAGCAGGAGAATTTTTTTCAAGTGATTTCAAGGAATTATGTGATAAACATTGGATCAAGAGAGAATACACAATCCCAGGAACTCCACAACAAAATGGAGTAGTTGAGAGGCAAAACAGAACAATTCAGCAAATGGCCAGGTCAATGATGAATGAGAAGAATATTGGTTAAACCTATTGGGTAGAAGCAATACACACAACAATCCATATTCTTAACAAATCCCACCTCAGACCACACAGTGACAAGACACCTTATGAATTGTGGTATGGAAGACCTGCTTCAATCAAACACTTCAAATTCTTTGGGAGTAAGTGCTACATAAAGAATAATAATGAAAACCTTCGCAAGTATGATGACAGGGTTGATGAAGGCATCTTCTTAGGATATGCAATCAATAGTAAAGGATATAGATGCTTTAATAAAAGATTGCATAAATTAGTTGATTGCATTGATTTAAAGGTTGATGAAGGAGTCCTAGTAAGAGAGGTGAGAAATATTGAGTCTGTTACAGAGGACACAGCTAAAGTTGAAGATAAACAGGTCCAAGAATCAGAAAAAGAAGACTCTGACTCAGATGAAGATACAAATACTCAGGCAGACTCAAATCAATAGACATCATCAAATCCTTCCTCCAGAATTACTCAAAAGAATCATCCTACAAGTCAGATAATTGGTGAGAAAGACAAAGGTGTACAAACAAGGAGAAGGATAATCAAAGGCACTAAGCAATCACATATATCCTTCATATCCATGGTGGAACCCAAGAAATTTAATGAAGCCAATAAAGATGTAAACTGGTTTAAATCAATGAATGAGGAACTGGATCAGATTGAGAAGAACAATACTTGGGAGCTTATTCCTAGACCTACAGATAAGAATGTAATTGGATCCAAATGGGTGTTTAAGAAAAAAATGAATGAACAAGGATAAATTGTTAGGAATAAAGCCAGATTGGTCTGTAAGGGGTATGAACAAATAGAAGGACATGATTTTGATGAAACCTTTGCACCAGTGGCAAGATTGGAAGCCATCAGAATGTTTCTTTCCTATGCATGTCATAAGAACTTTAAAGTATATCAGATGGATGTTAAGTCATCATTTCTTAATGGAGATCTAGAAGAAGATGTATATGTGGAGCAACCTGAAGGATTTTCACTGACAAATAATCATGACTATGTCTGTAAGTTGAAAAAGGCATTATATGGACTGAAACAGGCACCACGAGCCCAGTATTATAGACTGGACAAATTTCTATAGGACAAAGTGTTCAAGAAAGGTATTGTTGATAGTAATCTATACATTAAGTCTCAATGTGATGATTTATTAGTTGTTTTGGTTTATGTAGATGACATTATTTTTGGATGCACTAATGATCCTTCAGTTCAGTGGTTTTCTAATTCAATGCAGACTGAGTTTGAGATGTCCATGATAGGAGAACTGTCATATTTTCTTGGTTTACGAATCAATCAGAGTTTTGCATGGATATTTATCTCTCAAGAAAAGTATTTGAAAGAGATGTTAAAGAGGTTTCAAATGGAAGATTCTACACATGTGATCACACCTATGGTAGTTGGTTGCAAACTCAGTAAAGATGATATTTCACCTGATGTTGATCAAAGATCATATCGATCAATGACAAGCAGTCTTCTGTACATCACAACATCCCGTTCTAATATAATGCAAGTTGTTGGAATGGTAGGTCGTTATCAGTGTGCTCCTAAAAAAGGTCATTTGGCGATTGTCAAAAGGATATTCAAATATTTGAAGGGAACAATGACTTATGGTCTCTGGTATCCAAGAACTCAAAACTTTCAGTTATCTTCATATTCAGATGTTGATTGGGAAAACTGTCTAGATGAAAGAAAGAGCACCAGTTGAGGTGCATCTTTTTAGGTGATTCTCTGGTAGCATGGTTGAGTAAGAAGCATGGATATATCTCCTTATCAACTACAGAAGAAGAATACATTGTTGCTGCTACTTGTTGCACACAAGTTCTCTGGATGATCCAAACCCTTGCAGATTTGAAGGTATCATACACTAATCTTATCCCTCTTCATTGTGATAATACAAGTGCCATTAGTGTATCCAAGAATCCAGTATTTAATTCCAAGATCAAGCACATCCCCATAAAATACCATTTTCTGAGAGATTGGGTCACCAATCAAATTGTTCAGGTTCATTATATTCCAACCACAAAAAAAATTCCAGACATCTTTACTAAACTCCTAGCCAAGACACCATTTGAATATCTCCGTCAGAAGCTGGGTGTCATCCCTTCTCTCACCTAAGAGAGTCCATGCTGTCAGGGGGAGTATGTGTTGGTTGAATATTTGATACCTTCAAAAAGTACTGCAATAGCTCAGGGGGGAAGATGTTTTCTTTGACATTGATGTCAAAGGGGGAGAAAAGGTGTTGTCTGGATGCTGCAGTTGGAGGTCTAAGAAGAATAGTACAGCCTTTCAGGGTTGCCATCAATGCCAAAGGGGGAGATTGTTGGCATGTTTTCACAGGAAGAGTGTTATTGTCATTGATGGAAAGAACAACAACGACGATGGAAAACAAGAAAATCATAAGCTCAGGAGGAGACGCGAACAGTATGCAGAGATCAAAGATCAGAAGGAAAAGCGCAGTACAGTTCTGAGAAGCACGGTACAATAATGTGATCAGGATCAAAATATGAGAATTCGATTATCCGAATACCCGTCAGCCATCGGATCACCTTAAGTTGAAGGACAGGATAAGCAAGGGCTAAGATCTGAAATCTCAATCATCCAAATTTTCGTCAACAGTCAGATCAAATTAAGTGAAGGATAGGATAAGCAGGGCGAATCGATTGAGAAGTTGATTATCCAAATATCCATCATCCGTCAGATCAAATTAAGTGAAGGACAGGATAAATGGGGCACAAGGTTTGAGAATTCGATCATTCAAATTTTCGCTAGCCGTCAAATCAAATTAAGTGGAAGGATAGGATAAGCACAGATGGAGAGTCGTTGGATTTAATCCAAGGCAAAGATGCATCGTAGACAGATCGAGTCGTTGCTCTAAAACCTTGATCAACGAACATCATTCGTTTCGGGTCTAAAACTGTGAGGAGGTTACGCTCCAGGAAAATCTCACTTCAAGATTTTTCAGTTTGAGATTTGAAATACCCGAAGCCCGAAGAGCCAGAAATCCGAAATGAATAAGGACCTTCGGATCTGGAGAACATACGATGACCTTTAGATCAGGGAAGTCTACGTCAACAGGCCACATCAGCAAGGACATGTGACAAACCACGTCATCATGGACATGTGGCAGACCACGTCAGTAGACCAAATCAGCAAGAAACTATGACAGACCACGTCAGCAAGGACACGTGGCACAGTTAGAGAATGAAAATTGTCAAGTTGAAATTAGTATTTCAGGTAGTGCAAATCATGAATCTGAGTGACACGTGGCAGTTACTCGGCTCGTGACATGTCATCAAGTGACGTAAGAAAAGTTTGAGATTTGAAATCCCCGAAGTCCAGAGAGTCGGAGACCTGAAATACATTCTCGATCGTCGAATCATCTGAAGAAGATCGTAGCCGTTAGATCATCCGAAGAATATTTCAAGCATTAGATCGTCTGAAGTGAATCTGGACCATCTAATCTAGAGCATCAGTTTGAGATCTGAGATCCCCGAAGTCCATAGAGCCGGAGACCAGAAATACATTTTCGATCGTTGGATCATCCAAAGAAGATCACAACCATCAGATCATCTGAAGAAGATCTCAAGCGTTAGATCGTCTGAAGTGAATCTGGGTCGTCTGAAGGAGAGCGTAAGTTTGAGATTTGGATTTCAGAAGTCTTGAGACCCGAAGGAGATCTCGACCGTTGATCAAGAAAGGGGATGCAGAACCGTTGATCTGGTTGAAAATTCAAATCCCCGAAGTAGAGGGAGAGTCATCAATTGAGAAGAACAGATGTCCACGGATCATCGACTCCGGAAGATTGGCGTACGAAAGAATGCAGGGTTTGAGATTTGAAACTCCCGAATCGCAGATCACAAAATAAATCAAAACCGTTGATTTAGGAAGGACAAGATCTGACCCGTCAGTTCAGGAGCACTGTCAATATCATGAGATCGACGGTCCCATCGCATTGCGGGGATTGAAGATGCGCAAACTTTAAAATGTTGAAGGCGGGCCGCAATTAAAACCACGGTTTTGAAGAAAGGACACGTGGAGTTCTGTAGTGAATTGCGGGGAGAAAAGTGGATTTCCCTCAAACCACCTTTGGCCATGCCCACAATCACGTGGTCACATGATATCATCGCCCAAGGTCACATCAACGGAATATTGGGGAAGGAGCTAGAGTTGCCAGGCTCCACTTCAGAGGTTACGCATTGAAAAATCAAAAGGTCTCTTCGTGTATAATCCAACAATGCTGATCAAACCGAATCTGATCGAAGGGTTGTTGTTTCATCTCGTGGTTTCTTGATCAATTACGATTTAGTTACGTTAACTGAATCATTGTTTCTGAGCGTTTGAATCACTATTCCTGAGCGTTTGAATCATGGCTCTTGAAGCGTGCTGAGATTCCCGACTTGAGCGTTGGATATGCGGAGTGGAACGAATGATGAGAGTAGGAACAAAAGGAAGATGCCATGAAAGAGAGAGGTTGTTGTTTCTATGTAAAACTAGTCGAACTGTAAACAATGAATATGACAGCATGAACTGAGGGAGAAAAGGCAGTCGAGCGTATGTGCGAAAGTGCAGTGGAGGTGGACGAAGAAGGGTCTCTCCCATTTACAGAGGGGTCGCGTTGCTATTAAGCTGAAAATAGAAAGGTCACTCCATATAGAAGCGTTGTGCTGATAAACAGAGGGGTCGCGCCAACACACAGAAGGGTTGCGTTGTTTTACAGAAAGGTCGCACTGCCTCTCAGAAGGGTCACACTCTTTCTTTCAGACATAGATGGGTCTCCTTTTGAAGGAAAAAAGAAAAAGAAAGACATAGAATGAAGAAATGCATATCTGTGAGAGGAAGAGGAAGCCGAGGTGCACATGCAGAGACAGAGCAGAAGAACAAAAAAAGTAAGAAGATGTGAGTAGGAAGACATTGATGTAGGCAGAGCAAAGCAGTGTAGCAGAATAGTGATGAGATGGGTAAGCCATTAATAAATATTGTATCACTGTAATAAATTTCAGTAACAAAGATTTATAGCTCAGGGTGGTAGGGTGGTGCTAGGGAGGACTGTTGTCCTCAAAGTTTCAAGTGGGTTCTTGAACACAAGGAGTTGTATCTTCCATCTGGTTGCAGCCAGAAAAACGAGGGTGGTAGGGAGGTGCAAGGGAGAACCATTGTTCTCTGTTATACAGGTTGGTGCCTGTGTGACTGGAAGTTGGTGCTTCCATCCAGTTGGTGTTGGAACACTCAGGGAGTTGGTGCTTCCTTCTAGTGGGTGCTAGAGAAACTAGAAAGTTGGTGCTTCCATCCAGTTGGTGCTGGAACACTT
>JASDQU010104322.1:132992-143168 GCA_032191745.1 Picea mariana | reverse complement strand
GTCTTGGTCTGCTAGCAGATGCTTCTACCAAGCGTCTGTTCTATTCTTCAGGGGGAGTTGGGGATGGTAGATTAGGGTATGCTTCAGCTACTTTCTCAGTCTGTGCCTCACCCTGTTTCTCTGTTGGCTCCTGCTCTGGTTCTGAGTCACTGTATGGTAAGTTCAGAGGGTTATCTCACTCAGCAAGACCTTCGGTTTGTTCACCTTCTTTCCCAAAATTCAATTTCATTTTGGCCCTCTTATGCTTGAGAGAGGAGGATTCTGTTTTCTCCTTTGGAGGTGAGATGGCCCTTCGCTTCTTCCTACTGCTCTTAGGAGTAAGAGATTTCTTTGTTGCAGACTTCTTTCCTTTATTTCCTTGTTGTAGTTCAGTTGGAAACTCATTCCAAAACAAGAAATAGTTCAAGTCAACCTCTTTTTTCTTCAGAGATTCTTTAACTATCAAAGTGATTAAACCTTGATGTGATAACCTGCTAGCTGCCTTGTTAGGTTTAAATTTGACTTGCCAAGCCATATTGGTGAGGGCATTGTGAAGATAGTGAGGTAGGTTGATAGATGATCTTCCAGTGAAGTGGTTAAGGAGCTTGAAATGGTAAAACATTACTCTATTATACCATCCTTCACAAGTGATATAGGCAAATATAGCCTTGAGCAAAGCCTGCCACTTTGTCTCCAGAAATGACATTGGGATATCCTTCTTTCAGATGAGAGTTTTATGTTGAGGTTGCAGATAGGATCTGAATTCAATGTCTACTGGTATAGTAGTCTTGAACCAGCACTCACTTGTCCTAGGTAGATCGGTGATCTCTGCAATGGAATCCTCGTCCACTATAAACTCTTCCTTGCCAATGGTGGCTCTCTTTCCATCGTATGACAGAGCAAAGGCTTTTGATAGTTATTGATGGAAGTTCTCCAATTTCTCACAATAAGCGAAACATCCAGCCTATTTAAAAAACTTAGCCACTTCAGGATGTGCCTCCAAATACCAGGTTCCATCCAATTCAGACCTGAGAGTTGGTCCTGCCTTCGGTATTTTCTTGAGTTTGATTGCGCCTGTCCTACTAGTTAACACGCCTGTGGGCTAGGGGAGACAACAAACACGATTTTAGGAAAGAACTCGGGTCTGTGGCGAATTAATGGGAATGGGAATAGGGATGACTCGGCTTCTGTGATATAGATAGAATCTTAATCATAGGATAAACCAAAACTTAATTCCATATATGATATAAATGAGGGTCGCAGAAGACTCGGGGTTGATAGCTCAATCGAAGGGATTTAAAATAATTAGTTTAAATGGGAAATGATTACGGTGATAGTCTTAGAACTTGAATTTATGAGAGCCATGTGAACATCAAATAGTTAAGTGAACCGATCAATCATAGACTTTTGTGTATGCAAGAATATAACTCCAAAATGACAAGTGGAGATTTACAAGTATTATAGGGCATCAAACCTTGATCAAAAGTAATTATACCACCTTACATCACCAAATCACTTGATTTTCGACAATTATCATTTCATCATTGCACTAGTTGACATCTAGATCGTGTGAAAACACGGTCCCTGATATTTTCACATTGACACGTTTTCGGTGGTTAATCGGGCCTTATTTTTCCATTTTAACCACTGAAAGCCAAGACTTTTGGTGGTTAATGAATGCTTCACAGGTTCACCTAAACCACCGAAACCTGTAACTCTCCCTTTTGCTTAAGAAAATCAATTTTGATGTTTATTTCAAGTTTATTTACAAACAATAGGCTCTCTAACAAGCCTATAAAAATTTAGAAATAATTTTTCGGACATCTCGCTATCACCTAAAATTGAAAAAAATGATTGTGCTATTTTAGGAGATAACAATTGGCTCCTACTCGGGGATGGAATGCTCCCAGTCAGATTCCAAGAACAAGAAGACTTGTGCCTGTCTATTTAACCATGAAAATTCTGCCACCTACTCAGCAATCATTTACAATTTGTATTGTGTCAATCCATTGGGGTATGGAGTTATCTAGCCTGAGCAACTTATCTTCGGACAACCTGTAGCCTGCTTTGCTTATTCAACCAATAACTAAAAATAATCTAAGTGCTCATATGAAGAGCTTATTTTTCTGCCTACCCCTACTGCTAACCAAATCTAATATTTGGTCAGGTAAACGTAGATTTCCATAACATCCATTTGAGCAACTTCAAAACCGTGATGAATTTATCTCTATCATTGCTTAATAGAAAATAACTGAAACATATCAGTAGTAATAAATAAGCTTTGAGAAAGTCACACTCACCTGTGGAAAATGATGAATGAATGAAATCTAGAACTTTCATAGGGTCTGAAATAAGTAATTCTATCAAATCGGCCACCGAGTCTCTAAAATCAAGATCAAAATCATTCTGATTCATGAAAAATCACCGCCCTTCCATGACTGGCTCTCTATTTGTAGATAGATGTCTTCCTTGGAAGTCTTCTTGCTATCCTAACTGAGAACTGAAATCATGTTGCTTGCTTTCTTCACTGATGTCAATACTGAATGTGGAATGTTCTTCCTCTGTCAAATGAAAATAAAAACTCAACTGTTGATTAGAAACTTGATGTTCCTCACCTTCCTCCTCATATCTACTAAAATCTTCCTTGGTCTGCAAATTAGAAAGCTGAGGGTTGCCCTTAGAATCTGCTGCAAATCTGAAACTGTCACTCGCTAATGTGTCAATCTGATAATCATCTTTGGGGTTTTCAAAGAGGACAATCTCATCTTCATGACAACGTAAGTCAGTAGATGCATTTGATACAATGTCAAAAGCATCAATTCTATGGTTATCCACCCGAATATCACCAATAACTTGGTTACAATGATATATGTCCCTTATTGCAACATACTCTTCAAAGCTATCATTAACCGCATCATGTATACATTTATGATCTCTCTATGTAGCTAAAGAAACCAGCTCTTCAAATTCATAAAAATCAAACTTAAGGATAGTAAGAGAGCGTTCAGTTCCTTTATTATCCATTTTTAGTTCATGTTGATGGAAAAACACAACATATTGAAGATCATTAAAGGGCTGTTGCATATTATGAGGGGAAGCTCTTTCTATATTTACATCTTCAAGCTTACAATGTAATTCATATTCATCACAGCAATTATCAAATGCAAAATCATATGAAAAATACCTTTTGCAGTGCTCAGTGAATGCTCTGTGAAAATCCTTCAATGATGAAATACTGGAAGGAGGTAAAGAAAAATACCACTGACGTGCATCACCATACAATGAATACATGAACATCTTCATGCTGCAGATCTATTAGATCCATGCACTCATGAAACTTGAGGAGGTGTTCTGCAAGATTGTCTTCTTTTCTCTCTTTGAAGATAGGCAGAAAATCTCCCCATTTCAACATATCAGGTACTGGATGTGGGAAACCAGGAACTGAAGAAAAATTGAGAGGTGCAAACCTCCGCGCCAAAAGAGAAGAAAATGCTTTTGACATCTAAATGTTGTGGAGTCGCCAATGAATCCGTCCTTCATGGAGTCGCCAGATAGATGATTAAACCGAATATATGTCCAGACTTTGTCTATAATCAAAGCTGGATCTTGTCGTCTCCCAAGGAAGTTGAGCTTCAATCTCCTCTCCCTGGCAACGACACCAATTTGTTAGCTCTCCAAGAAACTCTTTGGGGTTGTAGGCCAAAGATGCTTGGTAACTTAAGAATATGATAATTAGGTATTTTTGCATCAATGGGATAAATTAATGGCTAATGAAAAGCAGATCTTATTATGCATTCGAATAAGACAATGCTTTAGAAATCAATAATCAGACAAAGTAATTGGAATAGGGTATGAATAATACTAGTCTAGATAATCAAATACAACAATGTGTAGGGTCATACAAGATAGCAATAAGTCCTTTAATTCAAGTTAATGAGCTTAATAAGAAGATAACAGTTCTTAGAAGCTGAGCTAAACTAAAGCAAAGTATAGAAAAATGAAGTACATGAACAAATCTGTCATTGAAAGCAAAAGAAGACTGTGATTCTATTATCAAGTAAGAGTCTAGTACAATAGAAAAATGTATTCAAGACTGACCCCCCAGTTCATCTCATATCTTCATCTTTATATATTTACAATAAAAGTTTAGATCATAGAAGAATGGATCAGATATGCTAAAGATAGAAAGTCAAAACAATTTTACAAAAAGAGAGGAAGAGATCCTCAAAATGAGGTCAATTCCTCATTCTATGGTCTTCAGATCATGTAGAACGTCTGTGTTGTGTAGATAAGCCTTCCAAGGCTATTTGATATCTCTTGAGGAAGATGAAATTTGAATTTTCCAAGATTGGAAATAAACCCTATTTCATTGCCCCCAAAATAGGTTCCAAATCGACTTGAACACCTCCTCTAACTCCTTTGCATCAAAAGTGGACCTTAGATTGGATATTATAATTCAATATATATCTTTAGAAAGCGTTTTCAAGAGATTTGGCTGAGAAAAACTTCGATATGGGAAAAAATACTATTTCTCTAGCCAATGATAGGTTTCGGTGGTTAACATAGTTATAATCTAGGTGTATTAACCACCTAAAGCTCTGCTTTCGGTGGTTAATTAATAGTTGTCATGTTCGCCTAAACCATCGAAATCTCTTCTTTCACAAAAATTTCAAAATTGAAAAAATTGAAATACCTTGTTGCTTCGATGACTGTTCAAGGCTTCTTTGGTGATGTTTCTCCTTGTACAAGGCTTGCAACTTCGATTTGCTATGTAGAAGGCTCTGTTTCCATCTCTAGAGAAGTGACCAATTCTGCTAGGGTTTCCAACCCTAAGTGTTTGGGAGTTGGAGTCTCAGTCTCTTTCATCTTCAGCCTTAGGAGTCTAAGTTGTCTATTCAACTTAGTGTTCTCTTTTATTAACAATTTATTTATGTCGAGAGTCTTTTCATGTTTATCCATGACCTCCTGACTGATATGATACAATTCCACATTCTTATCAACTCACTCTGCATTTTTCTTCTTGATTTGTTTCTCAGAGACTTCAAACTCATAAACCTTCTTAAGAAGTTGGTTTTTCTTTTGTGACCTGGTTGGTGTTGGTCTGCTAGCAGATGCTTCTACCAAGGGTCTGTTATGCTCCTCAAGGGGAGTTGGGGATGGTAGATTAGGGTATGCTTCAGCTACTTTCTCAGTCTGTGCCTCACCCTGTTTCTCTGCTAGCTCATGCTCTGGTTCTGAGTCACTATATGGTAAGTTTAGAGGGTTATATCCCTCAGCAAGACCTTCGGTTTGTTCACCTTCTTTCCCAAAATTCAATTTTCTTTTGGCCCTCTTACGCTTGAGAGAGGAGGACTTTGTTTTCTCCTTTGGAGGTGAGATGGTCCTTCTCTTCCTCCTAATGCTCTTAGGAGTAAGAGATTTCTTTGTTTCAGGGTTCTTTCCTTTATTGTCTTGTTGTAGTTCAGTTGGAAACTCATTCCAAAACAAGAAATAGTTCCATTCAACCTCTTTTTTCTTCAGAGATTCTTTAACTATCAAAGTGATTAAACCTTGATGTGATAGCCTGCTAGGTTTAACTTTGACTTGTCGAGCCATCTTTGTGAGGGCCTTGTGAAGATAGTGAGGTAGGTTGATAGATGATCTTCCAGTGAAGTGGTTAAGGAGCTTGAAATGGTAAAACATTACTCTATTATACCTTCCTTCATCGGTGATATAGGCAAATATATCCTTGAGCAAAGCCTGCCACTTTGTCTCCAGAAATGACATTGGATATCCTTCTTCCAAATGAGAGTTTTATGTTGAGGTTGCAGATAGTATCTGAATTCAATGTCTACTGGTATAGTAGTCTTGAACCAGCACTCACCTGTCCTAGGTAGACTGGTGATATCTGCAACGGATTCCTCATCCACTATAAACTCTTCCTTGCTAATTGTGCCTCTCCTTCCATCGTATGACAGGGCAAAGGCTTCTGATAGTTGTTGATGGAAGTTCTCCAATTTATCACAATAAGTGAAACATCCAACCTATTTAAAAAACTCAGCCACTTCAGGATGTGCCTCCAAATACCAGGTTCCATCTAATTCAGACCTGAGAGCTGGTCCCGCCTTCTGCATTTGCTTGAGTTTGATTGCACGTGTCCTACTAGTTAACACGCCTGCGGGCTAGGGGAGACAACAAACATGATTTCAGGAAAGAACTCGGGTCTGTGGTGAATTAATGGGCATGGGAATAGTTATGACTCGGCTTCTGTGAGATAGACAAAATCTTGATCAGAGCATAACGCAAAACTTAATTCTATATATGATATAAATGAGGATCACAGAAGACTCAGGGTTGATAGCTCAATCGAAGGTATTTAAACTAATGATTTTAAATGGGAAATGATTACGGTGATAGTCTTAGAACTTGAATTTATGAGAGCCATGTGAACATCAAACAATTAAGTGAACCCATCAATCATAGATTTTTGTGTATACAAGAATATAACTCCGAAATGACAAGTGGAGGTTTACAAGTATTATAGGGCATCAAACCTTGATCAAAAGTAATTATACCATCTTACATCACCGATTCACTTGATTTTCGGCGGTTATCATTTAATTATTGCGCTATTTGACATCTAGATCGTA
The DNA here is from genome assembly GCA_032191745.1 of Picea mariana. NCBI lineage: Eukaryota > Viridiplantae > Streptophyta > Pinopsida > Pinales > Pinaceae > Picea > Picea mariana. Next base: position 136,560 of record JASDQU010104322.1, on the reverse strand, counting down.
AAAAAACACAGGCCCTGATCTTTCCACGTTGACACGTTTTTGGTGGTTAATCGGGCTTTATTTTTCCCTTTTAACCACCGAAAGCCAAGACTTTCGGTGGTTAATGAACGCTTCACAGGTTCACCTAAACCACTGAAACATGTAACTCTCCCTTTTGCTTAAGAAAATCAATTTCGATGTTTATTTCAAGTTTATTTACAAACAATAGGCTCTCTAACAAGCCTATAAAAATTTAGAAATAATTTTTCGGACATCTCCCTATCACCTAAAATTGACAAAAATGATTGTGCTATTTTAGGAGATAACAACTTCAACGCAAGAGGTCTTTAGATTAGTGCCTTAGGGTTAAATGGAGTCAATAGTGAAGGACGCAAGAGATAAAGGAGACAAGGGTAAAAACAGCTAAGGACTAGAGGGAGAAGCTTTGAGGTGTTGCTAAGGCAAGGCCTCAAAGTCAAAACCATAGGGGAGAGAGGCTCACCTTGGTGTAGGAGAACTAGGCCTCGATGCTCTCTCATCCTTCCTTAACTTAAATGGAAATCACGGTTAGTTGAAGATGAAGCATAAAACCAAGACAAGAGGGTTTGATTAAGCAAAGTGTTGCTACAGTAAGGCTCTACCAGCAAACCCTATAAAAATTGGCCCAAAGTGTAGAAAATTAGGCTTTAGGGCATATCTCTCTTCTCAACTTATAGAAAGTACGGCTAGAAAAAATGAAGAGGGAATGAGAGTGTAGCAATGGCTAGGCTCTCTCCTTCTTCAATAAATGGCTAAAAAAATCTCTCTAAATGGGGACATGAGACAAGGACCTACTTGTGTGATTGTCACCTAGGGTTTTATTCAACAAAATTATAAATATATGCAGGAAATGAAACTACAACCATTAATTCAAGAAGTTTTGAAGAAAAATACTTACATATCACCAAGAAATAGCATTGCAAACCCTAGTTGTAACACCTTCCATTAAGAGAAATGCCAAAACATACCAAAAAGATCCTCCTTCAACAAGTGTGCGTCACTAAATTAGTCAACAACCCAAGAGAGGGCACAAATTTCAGACCTCCTTATGGACTATGCTAGTTGTGATGAAAAAATGAAGGTGAAAATCCTTCATTTATACCATACCATGACCTAATTTTACATTTTAGGTCATGAAAAAGGACGACAAGGCCAAAATACTAAAATCATATTGTTTTACATTAAAATGTCAAATTTAAAACACTAATCAAGCTGAAAAGAGACATGAAGCCCCTCCAAAGGAGACGTTATCCCTTTTTAGGGAAAATGGAGCATCCTGGAGAAAAACGCTAGCCCTCCTTGGACTCCTCCATCATGCCACACGCGCCAATAGTGCCCAGTCTGCCTCCCAAGACGTCCAATAGGATGGATGACATCATGGTCATCAAGGGTGACGTCCCAGGCCTTCCAAGGCCAACGTTCCACTGAAAGAGGGTCAATCCCCCTAGGTCAAGCTCTGCCAAAGTGCCTCTAGTGGAACGTCCTCTCCTTCTCTGGTGCAAAGCCCCTGATCCATCTTTGTCATTTTTCTACCCCCTGATGGGGTCTCAGCATCCACCTGATGGGATCTTCAGCCCCATGGAGGTTCGAACTGATCATCTCCCCATGTGTACCCATCCAAAATGGTACCTGTCTATCGAGCATGGTCCTGCACATCAAAAGCTATGCCCTCCATGGGATCATCAGTCACAGGGATCATAGAAATGTCAATCACATCTCATCATCAATATTATTAAATATGTGCATAAAATCCCTAATACATCAGTTAACAGCTCAAAGACATTACACAAGCCACAATACCAATCTAGAGAAAAGGACAAGGCGTCATATTGGGCTAGTTCCCATTGGAAAAGGGAAGTTTCTGTAAGAGACCTCATCCAAGCCATGTAAGTGGGTGATGTGGTTAGCGGAAGTCCAAGCATCTGGGTGCAATGAGGGCCAAGGATGCAAGAAATGTTACCTGTGGATGCCTTCGTTAGAAGGCGAGTTGTACCTATCCTAGATGCATTTTTTCCAAGCCCATTAATGCCTTTTATTCTTATTCTTTTCATTTTTTTATCTTTTATTGCTTTTCCATTTTTTTGTTTAAGAGATAATCAGAGGACACTTCCCTGGTGTGGTGACCAGTGGTGGAAGCGTTACCCACAAGAACTTTCACATAAATGAGAAGGTTGGCTCATGATGAGACCACCTTTCCCTTGGCCATGCAACCAAGAGTTACTACCCTGGCGTGGTAACCAGTTGGTGGCTATGTCATACTGCTAGGTACCCATGGACCTAATAGGCTGGCTCGTGATGAGACCCCCTATCCTCTGCTTAGGTCTTGTTTTATTATTTTTCTGGGTCCCTCTTGTTTCTTGTTGAGAAGCCTTTTATTTCTTTCTCGGGGATCCCTGGGCGAAGCATCTCGAAGTTTTAGTTTTTAGGATTTTTTCTTTTACCAACTTTCTTTTACCTTATGGGCCTTTAGCCCCTTCTTCCCATGAGATAAGGTGTAGTCCTGAAAATAGGTCAACCCAGTGTCTAGACAAGTGGAATGGGATAAGTGAGCAGGAAACAAGATGAAACAATGGTGCTATGATGGGAGCGGACGATGGATTTTCAGAAATCCCCCCAGTGGCAAACCAAAACCTACAGACACGGGCTTGCTAGGGCACCCTGTCAATCCCCCCAAACATGGTCAAGTGGGCAAGTGTAAGATCCAAGTAGTGGTTATAAATAAAATGAATCAGATGCATACATTCAATGGTTTTGATGATCAAAGTGACACATACCATGATACCTGGACTAATTACCTCATGGAGCAAGAACCTTCTCTCACACAGGACCAAGCCGATGGTGATGGATGTTGTTGTTGTTGCTGACAAGATAAATATGCTGGAAGAAAGGAAAAGGTGGGCCCTCCAGGGCCATGCTAATGTCAATCCTGCTCTCGGTACTCCATGTCTAGGACCTGTGGGCCTCGAGACATGATCTCCTAGTTCTCCCTAAAAGTGGGGGATAACACTAAATACAATTGTTACTTAGCACACTAATATATATCTCTTTCAAATTTATCCTTGTGATGTTTACCAAGCACACATTTGTCATAAACACCATTGGTAGAAGAAGTAGTGAAATAATCAATCCCCAATTTATACATAAAGTGCATTTTTCAAAGTTCAAAGGAGCTAACCTTTCATGCCACAATCCACTTTCAACATCAAGGTGGGTGAAAGAAATTCCTTTCCTTTTTCTTTGCAATAAGAATGTGCAGAAGTTGTTATTTTTAGGTTCCTAGTAAAATAGCTTCGGCCTTTGCCAAATTTCCATGCAATTGATTATTGCATGGAAAGTAAATATCCACATCATTTTTACATTAAAAGAAACATGCATGCAAGAAACAAGTGAGCATTTTAAAAGCGTTCATATGCTAAAAATGTATGTGTTCCTCTCTCAATTTCCATGCAATCCATTATCGCATGGAAAGTAAATATCCACATCATTTTTACATTAAAAGAAACATGCATGCAAGAAACAAGTGAGCATTTTAAAAGCATTCATATGCTAA
>JASDQU010104322.1:118758-132651 GCA_032191745.1 Picea mariana | reverse complement strand
ACATTGTATAAGCTATTTATGATAAGGAAGTTTTTGTTGGGTTTTCTTCCCCTAGAGGGTTTCCCAGGATAAATGTTGTGTCTCTTGTGGATGTGTATTTCTCAGTGATCTTGTTCTTATGATGCTCTTATCTATTGAAATGCAAAGAACTATAATAATGGCATAAACATTAACAGTAAGCAGTTCTGAGTATATATATACTCAATTTTGATATTTTTTTAGGGTCGATGGTTGAGCTAGGCTCTCAATTGTAATGTTTTAATAAATCCTCTGGTTCCCTGGTTATGTAACTGGATTTGAGACTTCTTGTTTAATGAAAGTCATCTTCTTGTTTCCATCTTATTTTTCTTATTATATTGAAGAGTTCATGACCGAAGGATTCGCATGGATTATTGTTACCGTATTGTAATGGATGTTTGATTGCAGTGTTGTTATAATGTTCTTTAGTTTCTTGAAGTTTCGAATCCAAGAGGATCTTGTTCTCAGATCTTTTCCTCCTTAGGCTGCCGAAAGACCGGATGTCCATAGAATACCATTGCATTTCTCACCAGTTCTTCCCCCTACTCACCCTTTACTACAACTCACTGACTGAAGTTGAATCAAGACCTCACCTGCTTGTGCATGCCTAGCCTAGTTTTCTGAGTTAAAGCAATATTCTCTTGAGGCTGCACCCATTCGACCACCTTTAATTTATTCATTGTGACATACAAAATGATGGGCACTGGGCTTACCTCTACTACAATCTATAGGTGACTTCTAGTGCTAACAAATATGATGCATCAATCTTGCTCCAATTTTTTACTAGAGATGTGGACATGGGCCTACAATTTCTCATCTTGAACCTACGCAATATCTCCACGGTATACTTCCTCTGTCCCAAGAAGAAGCTCCCGTCCTGTTGTCAAACCTCTATACCAAGGAAGTAATGCATCAACCCAAGGTCTTTCATATCAAACTCAATTGCAAGGTTGACCTTGCAATCTACTGTTAGAAATAGGTCATCTACATATAACACCAGTATGAGAGGCACCTCCCATGCAAGCAAATACAGGTTCAGATCAGCCTCGCTCTGCTGGAAACCCATCTCCCTCAAGTAGTTATCTATCCTCGAGTACCATGCCTGAGGTGAATGCTTGATCCCATACAAGGATCTCCTTAGTCGACACACATTCGTCTCTTTGTTTCCTACCACAAATCCCTCTGGATGCTCAACATATACCTCTTCCTCAACAACTCTATTAACGAAAGTAGTCTTCAAGTCCATCTAGTGAACATGCCAACCCTTTTCTGTTGCCAACAATATGTCTTCTCGGATCAAGGAATACCTCGCCACCGGGGAGAAAGTATCCTCATATTCAAATCTCTCTCACTATGAAAACCCCTTGGCCACAAAGAGATCTTTGTACTTGTCCACGCTTCCATCTGCTACATGCTTTACCTTATAGATCCACTTGGATCCAATCACCTTCTTTCCTTCTGGCCTAGGAACCACCTCCCATACATCATTCTTCATAATGGAGTCATATTCCTCCATCATGGCCTCCTTCCACACTCCATGTTGTGCATATTGCTCATAAGTGGAAGGCTCTGCATCAATGAGTTGTGTCATTAACTCCATGTACCCAGGTCTCTCTGGTGGTTTACTTCGTCTGAAATCTCTCTCCGGAAGTCCTTCCAACAGGGAATTACTGACTGTGGACTTATACCACTTAGTTCTTGGCCTAGTATTATGCTCATGTGGAATTACATCACGTTGCTCCTCCTCCTCATCATATCACTGATGATGATCCTTTCCAACAATATCCCTCTCAACACTTGTACCTATACCTATACCAGTACCCTATGTTTGACTCTATGATCCAGTTCTCTGAATCTGTGCCTTCTCAGGCTTGACTCCTGAATCATATCCATGTTGGTCTTTTGCCTGCAAGTCTTTAGACCTCCTCAATGCATGCTCTTCCTCAAACTATACATCCCTACACACTATGATCTTCCTTCTTGCTGGCACAAATATCCTATAGGATTTGGACGCCTCGCTATATCCAACAAGCAACTCCTTATCTGTTGTGGATTCCATCTTTTTCCTCTTCTCCAAAGGGACATGAATGTAACATATGTTTCCCCAGATGCGAAGATGACTCATATTTGGTTTGGTACCTTTAAATACCTCATAAGGTGTCAACTTCCCCAAAATTGTTTGGGTACTCTAGTTCATAATATAAACAATCGTATGACTAGCATCTTCCCATTAAAATAGTGGAAAACCCTGATCACATATCATCGCCCGTGTTACTCCAACTATGGTCCTATTCTTTCTCTTGGACACTCTATTTTGTTGAGGATTGTAAGGAATGGTAGGCTCCTTCTTGATCCCCACTGCTGCACAATAATCTAGAAACTCCTTGGAGGTGTACTCACCCCCATTGTCAGATCTCAACACCTAAATATTCATGCCAGTCCGGTTCTCAACCTGAGCTCTAAACTCCTGAAATCTGTCGAAGACTTCATCCTTAGCCTTCAAGAAGTATATCCAGGTTTTCATGGAATAGTCATGAATGAATAGAACAAATTATTTGAAGCCACTCACTGATTCCACGCTCATTGAACCACATATGTCATTATGTATCAAGTCCAATACTCCCTTGGACCTGTACTCACTCGGTGGAAATGTCCTCCAAGCATACTTACCCATTGCACAAAGATTACAAAGGTCATGCCTCTCTGTTGTGAACTTAGGAAACCCTGTGGTTTCCTGTCTTAAGTGCCCCAACGCACCAAAGTGTATGTGCACCATCCTCTTGTGCCACAACTCTCCCATGTCTGTGGTTGTACTTACTAAAGCTCTCCCTGAATGAAACTGAAGCTTGTGCACCTTCTCTTCTTGAACCCAAATTATCATGTCCATCTTCTCACTTGACCTTGTTGACTTGACGAACACCCTTCCATTACGAAAGTTGACTTCATACCCTTTATCCTCAAGAGTAGAAATTGATATGAGGTTCTTTTTCAACCTCGAAACATATAGTACTTCAGCAAACCAAAGTGGTTTACTTGACTCCCTCTGAAACAAAACTGTACCAACACCTTGCGCCTTGTATCATGTGTCATCTCCGAGCTCTATAACCAGATTCATGCCTCCCTCTTGTATCCTAGTGAAAAACTCCTTACGCCCTGTCATATGACAAGATGCTTCGTTGTCCAAAAACCACATGTCTAAGACTACTGCGCTAGACATACAAGATATGAAGCATAAATCCTCATCGAAGTTTTTGGCAAACTCATCCAATACTATTGAAGTTTCCATCTACAGTTGGTTCTTCTTCTTTTTCTCTGGACACTATGAGGCAAAGTGTCCCATGTTGTGACACTAGAAACATTTTACTTTTGAAAAGTCATTGTTCTTCTTTCCACCCTTTTTTTTCTTCTTCTTTCCCTTGCCTTTGCTCGCAAGAGCCAAGCCTTCTTCATCCACAATCTGTGGTTAAGATGAGGATCCGCCAGACTGACCAAGTCTAATCTCCTCCTGCACAAAATCATACCATAATCGATTTCAATCAAGGAGTTTCTCTCGAGCTACAACTCCACGCACAAACACATCCTACGACTTCGAAAAGGCATTATGTGCCACACGTACCAACTCAGACTCTTCAATTTTCTCACCTACTACGCCTAGCTCATCCCTGATCTGTGTAAGTCGAGTAAGGTTGTGAACCACACCTTCCCCTTTATCCATATTGGTACTTCTCAATCTTTCCCTAAGCACCATCACCTTGTTTTCATTTTTACTCTGCTAAAGGTCATTCAAAGCATCCCACATCTCCCTAGCAGATTTTTTCCCTGTGAGTTGAGGGATTATGTGATCCTTTACCCCATCAAGGAGTATGCTCTTGGATTTATCCTCACCCCTCTTTCAAGTTACCAATGCAACTACATCTATGGGAGTTGCAACCTTATTATTAACATGGTCAAGGACATCATTGACATTCAAAACCATAGTGACCCTTTCCTTCGAGGTAACAAAGTTTTGAGCACCCTGAAGCTTATCCTCCATTCTTAAGGTCATGGCCATTTATGATAATGATTATGTGCTTCAATATACCCTTTTTTTTTATAGATCTAAACTCCACTAATGCATATCTATGTTTTCCTTTGCAGATCTACACTTTTATGCTGCAGATATGAACTTTTATGCTGCAAATATGAACTTTTGTGCTGCAGGTTTGAACTTTTGTGTTGCAGATATGAACTTATTTGTTGCAGATATGAACTTCTATGTTGTATATATGAACTTATTTATTTCATATAAGAACTTATGTGTTGCATATCTAAACTTATCTGTTGCAGATTTGAACTTTTGTTTTGTAGATTTGAACTTTTGTGTTGCAGATATGAACTTATCTACTGCAGATCTGAACATTTGTGTTGCATATCTAAGCTTATTTGTTGCATATCTGAACTTTTGTTTTGTAGATATGAACTTTTGTGTTGCAGATCTGAATGTAGTGCTTCTTCTTCAACAGTCCTACTCTGATACCATGTGAATTTTCTTCAAACCTAGTTCACCAAATCAATTAACTTTTCTGTTAACTGATTCTGCCAGGTTTTCTTCACAAATAAATAATAGACAACAGAAAATAATAACCAGGAACTTAACAGTAAAAGATAACAAAAATCACATCACATGTACACAAGTAATTTTTGGACAATTCGTCCCTGAAAAAACCCCGAAGGGAAAAACAGTGCAACAGATTTGGATTTTATTATTATTGAGCAAGAAAATATAGAGATCTCTTACAATAAAATCATCCTAGCCAAATACAAAACCTCCTCAACAAATGTATGGCCCCCTTTTGCAAATCCTCATGATCCTATCTGTAGGAAAAGACCTCTGCAATGTTCAATATGTGTGTCAATCTCAGTGTAGAATCCTCCTCTGCCTCCCTGCAAACTCTCTCTCCAAACCCTCAAGCAATTCTCCTCTTTCTATCTTCATAAAACATCCTCTCTCGTGTGCATAATGCACTCCTCTCCAAGTTGATCTCATTTTTACTCAATGAGAAAGTGAGAAACCCTATCTCCAAAAGGATGGAGGGACAAGATTGATCCTCATACACCTTATGAGATCAATGGTCAAGATGAAAAGACCACAACTTAAATTATTTCTCACTTTAACTTTATAAAAAGTACTCATTAAGTTAAGATTAAAATATAACCCATTTAGTGTACTTTTTCCGAAGTACAATTTTAAGAAAAATATTAACCCATCAACTTAGATAAGTTTCATTGTCCTCCTCCATGCTAAGATGCCATGCATGGTGAATATTTTCGTTGCTATTCTCAACAACTCTCACTAGAAATTTGGAAAAATATTTTTAAGGTATATTGAAGGTACAATTGATTATGGATTGTGGTACACAACGTTTAAGAAAACACACTTACATGATACAAATACAGTGACTTTGTTGGTAGCATTGATGATAGGAAAATCACTTCAGGATATGCCTTTCATTTAGGCAGAAATTCGATCTCATGGGATTCTAAGAAGATTCCCATTGTCTCAATATCTTCTGCAGAATCATAATATGTAGTGGCTAGTACGACATCATGTCATGTAGTATTACTAAGAAGACTCTTGAAATATCTTGCACTTGTGGAGAAGGAGAAACTTCTATTTTTTGTGACAGAATTTCAACAATTGCATTTTCCAAAAACCATGTGTTTCACCAAAAAAGAAATCAGATTGACACTCGCTATCACTTCATATGCGAGCTTTTCAACAATGGTGATATTTCTCTTCAATTTTGTGGATCTAGAGATCAGTTAGTAGATATCTTCAAAGAACCATTGGGAAGAATTGTTTTTTAGTTTCAGAGACAACACTTAGTCATTTTCAGTGTTGAAGAATGTAACAATTGAGATTAAGGGGGAGTGTTAAAACAATAATCTCTCTTGTTGACTAAGTATGCTAGATTAGTTAGTTGGGTGATTAGTTTATTTGGTCTTTTTATATTTATGGAAATTTGTTAGCTAGTTGTTCCAACTATCAGTTTTGACTATATCAAACCTCTAAGGTTTTTAAATCACTATTGTAGAAAATCTATTTAATAATGAGAAGGGTGAGCCATGTCCCAATAATTGTTCCCGTGCTCTTCCTCATATTTGTCTTTGCTTATCAAATTAGCATTGTTGAGACCACTCTAGAATATCTAAATCTTGCAATAATGCACTGGGTTGGAATCTCAAATACTTCTACAATGGTGGAAACCACACGCCCTTTCCCTATGAATGTATTGCATGTGCACCACAACTGTGCATGTCCTTCAATTTTGGTAGTGTTGGTTTGGTAGTTGGAAATTGGTTTTAAGAATTCAAACAATGAAGCTTATAAAGAGTTGGTAAATCCGTCCTCTCGAGGTAATCTCTGGAAAGAGATGGTAAATATGTGTTTTCCTCTATTAGGTTCCAATTTAGGCAACTGCATGTTCTCCATACGTGATAGGCAAATGGATCTCTTCCACTATTCTCTAGTTTTCCTTGATTATTTAGAAAGGGAAACATATAAGTAGGACAATTGCATTGCTAGACCCACGTTCAACATATATTCAATGTGTATTGAGAGGTATGAATTTATTGCAGTCATTTTTCTTAATAAATTTCAAGCATTGTATTCAAAGTTTGTTTAATGAAATGTAACACCCACGTGTCTTAATATGCAATGATATCATTGTGTTATAGGACTTCTTCCAACATTTGATAGTTGAAAATGCATGTATGAATGTGTAGTCTGTATAAAACATGTACCGGTAATTATATAGTTATAATAAATGTGCCACAAAAAGTTCAACAAGGGGAGCTCCAAAGGGCAACAAGTATCTGTTAATTGTACAAAGGAGCTGGAGCCCAACTAATGCATCCCTTTCCTAAGAGTGATTACATGCATCATTATTATATTTTGGTTTACATGCACACAATAGATGTCATCAAACATATGGAAGAGAAGTTAAGTAGCAATCCAATTGTATAAGAAATGTCTTCCTAGCATTTCCAATTGTGTAGAGGAGGTGGAGCCCAACTAACACATCCCTTGCTCAAGAGTGACTACATGCAACATTACTATATTTTGGTTTTCATGCTATAAACTCGTAGGAAATAGTTATTAGATGACACGATTGAACCTCCGTGGAACCTACCTTTTTCTTGCGAGTGCAAGAAGGTTGTAATACATGTTGGACAAGTGAATGGGGATGACATCGATAGAAGAAACCATTACTAGTAATTGGCCATATCATCTGGTACTTATTAGGCATGAGCAGGAAAGCTAAACCACTGAATCATTTATCTTTTTGTAGAAACTAACAAATAGTTATTAGAATCACTTTGGTGCATTCATCAAATAATAACTAGAAATATTTTATAGATATACCATGAACAAAATGTAATATGGAAATCAGAAACTTTCATTACGTAATAGTCTACTTAAATGGGAACAATCAATTATTTCAAACTTGATGCTTCTTTCAAGAGACGCCCAAAAGAATAAAACTAAAATTGCAAATTCAAAATACAAAGACACATAATTAAAAGAATGTAGGCAGACATAATGTAATTTCATGCCTTGATATTTCTTCACAAAAGGAAGGGTAAAAAACAATTAGTTTAAAAAAAAAAATCCTGCATGAGCCAAAAATAGAGGCAGTATCTATCCTTTTTATATCTGGAATATCTCTTTTGTTCTATATTTTCCTATCACATCAGGCACATTAAAATCAAACCCCAATACATTAAATCACCCAACGTAAGCCTCTTGGATAGTATTTATATCAAGATCCTTAATCTTGACGACAAACTCCACATGCCCCTTCAATGTATGCATCTCCTTATGAATGTAATCAGAAAAAGAAACTCATGAGAACCAATGTAGCAAAAAAATTACAGTTGAGGAAACTAATTCGAAACAAAATATGAAAATATTCATCTCGCAACTTCAACATACCTCTTTGCTTGTTCAACATTTTTTGACAATTCTTGGCAGCTACTCTTTTCATTGAATAAATGTATTTTAGGTGGATGAAGACCAGGTAATGTACGTTGAGAATGAATCCATTGTGATTCACGATCCTCCTTCCCATGGTCTTTGTTAGATGTGAAGGAAATCTGCAGGCAAGCGATAAAAGAAAATGATCATTGCATTAGTACAATTTTTTCCATTTAACATCCAATACCTTCATAGCATTTTCCCAAGAGTTCAAACAATTCCATGGAGAATTAGAAGAGAAAAACAACTAACATGTAAGGTGTGTTAGAACTATTAACCTTCACCAGTTTACATGCCTTCCATCTCAATGAGTTAGCTTAGATAGATTTTAGTTTACATTCATCTGAGTTTTTGTTTACTTCACTGTAAGGTACCATATGTAATGTAATATGCATAAACAAAAATTCAACAAATAATAACAGAACAACAAAATAATGATAATAACAATACCAACAACAATACCTTTATTGAAAGGACGCAATGTTCACTACCTCTTTGATGGGGGAATCCCCAGCAGAGCAACACTCTATTATAATAATTCTCAAAACAAGGATTTCTCATGCCTACTACTCTTATTTATACTAATTTTATCTTTTAAAGAAAATTATAGAGGAAGATATTTCTAGATGTGGAAGCTTCTATTAAGTCTTCTTACATTAGACTTGTTCACATTATTAAATACGCCTTATTAACTAATTTGGTACTTTATTACATGGAGAATATATCATTATACCTCCATGAGGGGTTATGGAGGTTAGGTCTCTCACATGCCCTCCCCCTTGAAGAACAACCTTGTCCTCAAGGATTGAGATGAGGAAATTGTTGCAGAATGGTGGCTGACTCCCAGGTGGCATCTTCTAGAGTTGTATATTTCCACTAAATTAAAACTTCCTTGATGGTTCTCTAGTGGAGACGACACTTTCATTGGTCCAAAACTGCTTGTGGTTGCAACCAAATGGAGCCTTCTTCATCCAACTTAGGGAGTTTTGTTTGAGTTTGGAAATTAGTTACAATTAGTTTCTTTAAGCATGAGACATGAAAAACATGATGGAGCTTAGAATGTATGGGTAGAGCTAATTGGTAGGCCATGGGTCCCACTTGATTGATAATTATATAAGGTCCATACAATTTGGGATTAAGTTTCTGACAATGTTAAGCTTTGAGTGAAGTCTACTTATAAGGCTCGAGACAAACAAACACTTGGTCCCCCTCAACAAATTGATGTTCAGAATAAACTTGATTTGCTTGTTGCTTCATGCGATTTTGAGTCATGACCAAATTTTCTTTGAGGGTACAAAGAATGGACTCTCAGACTGTAATATTTTTGTCAACCTCGTGAACCTTGGAGACACCAACCATGTATGATAGAACTGACAATGGATATTTCCCATATACTACTTTCAAAGGAGTCATGCGAGTAGCAGTATGGTAAGATGTGTTGTATCACCATTCAAATAGGGGTAACCACTGAGTCCATTGATTTTGTCATTTAGATGCAAAACACTACAAATATGTTTCCAAACACTTGTTGACAACTTCAATTTGGCCATCTATTTGGGGATGATAGGTGTTATTGATATGTAAATGGGTTCCCTCCAGCCTGAACAATTCTTGCCAAAAATTGCTGGTGAAAGTTGGATCTATGTCAGAGACAATAGAATGAGGCATGCCATGAAGTTTGAATATATTATCCATAAATATTTGAGCCATTGTGGATGTGGTGAATGGGTTTTTAAAATAACATAAATGAGTATATTTGGAAAGACAATCAACTACCACCATGATGACCGATGTATTACCAAATTTAGGGAGGCCAACAATGAAATCCACATAAATATCCCTCCAAATAGTAGGGGGAATTGGAAGCGGTTGGAGTGTACCTTGAGCTTCGATTGTTTCTCCCTTTTTTTTTTGACAAGTATCACATTCAGCTACAAAGGTGTGGATGTCTTACTTCATACCGTTCCAAAAAAAAGAACATTCGACCCATTCATAGGTTTTGGTAAACCATGAATGTCCATTTGTGGGTGAAGCGTGAAGCCCAAAAAGCACCATGGATTTAAGTTGCGACCGTTTTCTTAAATACAGATGACCTTTGTAGCGAGTCTCTTCATTTTTCCAAGATTATCCTAGAGAATCTTGAGAATGGTGTTCGAATTGTTGGATTAGGTGAGAAAGTTTGGGGTTTTGCAGCCATTCCTAGCGAACATCTTGGAGCCAATATGGTACAATGAAGGAGAGGGAAAGAGGGACTCTTCTTTTCATACTTCTTGGAAAAGGGATGATGATAAGGGATAACATTGGGAGGAAGGATACATGTGACTAGATGAATGGAATGATCATGAACACCATGGGAAGGGGAAATTCCACGGGGAATGGAAAAAATGACTTGGTGTTTGGAGAGGATAGATTGGAGGTCACAATGCATAGAGGGTGTCTCAATTACTTCAATGGAATGGAGCTAGGAAATAATTCTTGAATGGCCTTTTCTTAGGCACTTTTCCATTCAATTAGAACTAATGATCACATGGGAGCCTTTTGTGATACCTTGGAACTTATAATGTTTTCCCTTCTATTGGAATTACATGGTTAATTCCTTAAAATCCATGAGGATGGGTCCTAGAGTATGTAAGAATTCAACACCCAACACAATTTCATAATCACCCATGTCGATAGAAAACATGTGAGATTTCAGGTGGTACTAACCAATTTGTAGGCACCCATTTTCACAACGACCTCCAAATTTCATGGAAGTGCCATTAGCAATAATGATTTGAAAATTGTTGATGTCAAAGATATATAAATCTTTTTAGTGATAAATGCGATGGTGAATAAAATTATGGGTGTTTCCACTATCAACAAAGATTATGAATTTCCTATGCTTAATGTAGTCAATTAGCTTGAGGTTTTTGGGAGAAGAAAATCTAGTGAGGGCATGCAACAAAATCAATGGTTCAAATTATGGTGGATTGGTCGGTGGAGTAGTATAATCTATTGGGGGTATCTCTTCCATAGGGAAAACTTTAGTGTCCTTGTTAGCAACATCCTCAGAAATGGCCATAAAAGTATTTTGTTCCTTGCACTTGTTCCTAGGAAAAAAATTGTCATCACAATTATAGCAAAGACCCTTGAGTTAGAATTCAACCCTTTTTTTCCGAGTTAATTTTTGTATCTTGAGAGGAGTGGGATGAGGGGAAGGATTGGTAGGGAAATGGAGAGGAAGAAAAGAGGGTTTGTGATGCTGGAAAAGACAAAATGTTGTGCTTCCTTGGAATTTTGAGTATCTTCTAACCAAGTCCGGTGGAAAGCCATGAGGACCTAGGCTTGGATTTCATCCTTTAGGCCAATAATAAAGAATTCCCAAAAGAAGGAATTTTACATACCATCAATTCTAAAATCCATGTGCTCAAATGTGGCAATAAAATATTCCACAATACAAGATTGTTTCAACTTGGTCAAATGACCCAGGTAGTGTGTCTTGGTGTCAAAGCATTTATAAAGTTTGGCCACAAACTGTGTCCAAACAACATACCCTTGGTGTGATTTTCTACATCATTCCCACCATTCCCAATGTTCAGGATCTAGATAGAGGACACCATAATGAAGTTTTTCCATTTCACCAGTGATGCCATGCAAGGAGAAGTAATGTTCCATTTGAGTGACCCAAGCCGTGGGATCTGTGCCATAAAAAAATTTCACCTCTACTCATGGAAGACATAGATCACGATGAAAGGGGTTGGACTAAAAATTCTAGTAATTGGCGGAGGTAGTAGCTTATATGTTAGAAGGTTTTTCAAATGAGGTAAGGCCTTTTGGAAAATGTAGTTTTTCCATAACCTTGTTAGAAAAGGAGTAAATATGGGATTCAAGATGGGATGAATGTTGGCTTGCAATGTGTGAATTGATGTCCTACTTCAGGTCCTCTTTCATGTATTCCATTTTGGAATCTATGGTGGAATTTAGGTAGGTTTCAATTTCTTGGTTGCGGTTGTGTGCCATGGTGAAAGGGAAACATAGGAATGAAATGGGTGTTCCACACATAAAAGGGGTTACTTGTGAAGGATACCACTAAAATCAGTACAAAGAAAGGAATCCAATGGAAGAGGTGCAAAACAAGGGTGTCATAAAGTGTGGGAGGGTCCATAGGAAAAAATGTCTTACAAGTGATAGATACCATTGTGATCAGGGAGAAAAGAAGAATCCAATGGGATATGTCACAAATATGGGTGCTGGGAAGGGGGTCAGGTCCATAGGAAAAATAAGGATTAAAAATGATAGGTACCATGGGCACCAGGGTGAAGAGAGAAATCCAAGGGGATAGGTCCCAAATAAGGGTGTCGGTGGGAACACTATACTCATTTTTTTTTTTTACTTTTGCAGAGTTATACTTCAGCATAAAGAGTACTACAGTGACAAAATGCCCAAAAGTTTTAACATGAAAAGTTGTGTATGAAATTTGCAACTAGAATGGAGGAGGCAGGGTTGCACGAGAAGATATCTCTTATGTTCCTTCTCTATTATATTATGATCCCAAGGGTTAGGGTTTTCAAGGTTCCTACAGACAAGGGTTTTCTCTATGCTATAACTCTCTAATATAGATGCAAGTTAGAACAATAGTACTTGACCCAATATTTTAGGGATCCAACTAAAGAGGCTCAACCATACCCTTAGTCATACTACCCAATTACCCATGTATGAGAGAGTATCTTCCCGAGTGTTGTTCTCGATGTCACTATAGAAGTTAGGCATATGATCGACTGATCTAGAGATGGTTTCAGGAGACCTAGGGGAATCCCAAAATACCTAATAGTACGTGGGAGTGATGTTCATATACATATTATGTTTGATGGGGTACTACTCGAAGGGTACCGATAGGTGTTATAGAGGTTTCCAACAAGGTGAAATGCTTGTTTCGAGTAATCCCGTGAAACCGTATGTATTTCCTGTGTGTATCTTTCCCCAGCACAATTTTTCCCACTGAATGACGGATGTCTATGCTTTAAATACATCAGTATTACATGTCTCTACCCTAAAAAAAGTTCCTATAGTTTCTATAAAGGAAAGTGATTTGATACCAATTGTAAAACTGTAACATATGTAATGTAATATGCAGAAACATAAATATTCAACAAATACCAATGGAACAACAAAATAATGAGAATAACAATACCAACATTAATACCTATATTGAAAGGAATCAATATTCATACGCCTCTTCAAGGGGGAAACCTACAACACAACAGTTCTCTATTACAATAATTATAAACACAAGGCTTTCTCATGCCTCCTACTCTTTTTTATACTAATTATATCTTCTAAACAACATTCTAGAGGAATATCTTTCTAAGATTATATTAAGTCTTCTTACATTAGACTTGTTCACATGATTAAAGAGGCCTGACTAATGTTGGCCTTTATTACATGGAAAATACATTATTCTACCTATGTGAGGGTTTAGGTAGGTTATGTCCCTAATATTCATTGTTAGGTAGGGATCCGTTGGATCCTTGTTGTTTTTTGTGTAAACTATTTAATAGTGAGAAGGGTACTGTAACCCCATTGAGTTCTCCCACATAATTGTTTGCCTTTGTGTTTAATTCTCTACCTCTTTGAACTTTGTCATGGTATTATAGCAAGCCTAAGTTTCTTCATATAGTGTATATTAGTTCAGTATGATACGAGGAGAGAAAATCCAAGAGAAGGAGGAGTAGATCAGTGTAGATCGCTTCATAAATTGATGTGTGAATTTGGGTGGTGGATTTGGAAGAAGATAAAAGGTGTAAAGATAAAGGAAATGTGTCATCCTTTTATTTCATTTACTGCCCCCCCCCGCTAAAACTTTTGAAACTGAAGTTGGA
>JASDQU010104322.1:83625-111229 GCA_032191745.1 Picea mariana | reverse complement strand
CTATGTGGATGGATCTTCTTATTTGGATCCACATGATAGGTGTCAGTCTTTGGAGCATCATTTGGAGTTGGTTATTGAGTTCCAAAATCTTCTACAGGGAGTTCACATGAGCACTTGGACATGGGACCCGGGCTTACAATGGTGGTTGTACTACTTCAGCATGGTGTATTTCCTTTCTACATGGGACTTTGGTTCTTCAGTCTTCTTCAGCATTATGGTCCACAATTATCCATGGGACCCTGGTATATGGTTGTACATCAAGCGTTGAGGACAACGCTTTCATAAGGGGGATAGAATATAAGGTAGCTAGAGAGGTAGTGGGGGGGCCCAGAGGGCCCATAGTGATAATAGTGGAGGTCATTCAATGTAAGGTGGACTAGGTCCACTATATTATTAAATAAGGCCCACTATGGTAGTTAGATATAATAAATGTAAGAGGACTTGGTAGCCTAGTATGGCTAACATATCTAGTGGTATAAAAATAGTAGATGACCATTGTCTTTGATTGTTGGTTGGGTTCGTTGCATTGGTATGAGAGTTAGACATGGTTTTCAAAGGAAGACTCTTTCCAAAAATTGATTTTACAATAGGAGAGTTCTTGGGAGGATTCCTTCTGAAAGATAAAGGAGGATTATTGAACCTCTTTGTGGTTTGTGGAGTCGCCAGATAGTTTACTTGAAATTATCAAAGAAAAGGGAAAACACCCTAGTGGAGTCTCCAGGTAAGCTTGTAAGATAAGGCTTCTAGAGGCAAGGCTTACCGAAAAGTGACGTCTGAGGAATGTTTGACTCAGTGTTCCCCGGCAGCGGTGCCAAAATGTTATTTCATAATTTGTAGCAAGGATAAAAGGCTTGAGGTTTGAAGATCAACTTGGCGTAACAAGAACCAATCCCACCTAATGTCACCACAATGGGATGGTTATTTCTCTTTAGGGAGGTAAGGCCCAGGGAAGACGTCCCCGATGACCTGGGGTTTTGAGAAGGAAAAGGATTACAGGATAAAGTAGTTATTCTCCCCTCACAAATCACCACCGAGCAGATAGTCCTGGCTAATCAACCAATAAAGTAAAACCCCCAAAGAGATAAACCTGCCTAAGACAAAGCAACAATAAGATGATATATGCAAGCTTTGATCAATGGTTTAGTACTTCATGTAAATCAATGACTATCTAATACATCTATAATCAATTTGATAATAAATATTGATGAGGTCAATGTTTATAAATAGCAGTGAAAATTGTGTCACTTCATCAATAAATGTTGAAACAATATGGCATTCAATGCAATAAATCAACACTTCATTCAATTAATAAATTCAACACAATTCAATTGCTTATAAAGAAAAATGTTTAGCTGCACAAAGGTGTTAATATCAAGAGATGATGACAACACTTCAACTAATAGGGTTAGTTTCTAAACTAGGGTTAGTAGTTAGGGATTGATTCAATGTATTGAGAGTAGTTTTGATTAGGTTCACTTTTGTTAGCTCTCCAAAAAACTCTTTGGGGTTGTAGGCCAAAGATGCTTGTAACTTAAGAATATGATAATTAGGTATTTTTGGATCAATGGGATAACTTAATGGCTAATGAAAAGGAGATCTTATCATGCATTCGAATAAGCAATTGATTTTAGAAATCAATAATCAAACAAAGTAATTGGAACATGGTATGAAGAATACTAGTCTAGATAACCAAATACAACAATGTGCAGGGTCATACAAGATACCAAGAAGTCCTTTAATTCAAATTAATGAGCTTAATAAGAAGATAATAGTTCTTAGAAGCTAAGCTAAATTGAAGTAAAGTATAGAAAAATGAAGTACATGAACAAATATGTCATTAAAAGCAAAAAAAGATTGTGATTCTATTATCAAGATAAGAGTCTAGTACAATAGAAAAATGTATCTAAGACTGACCCCCCAGTTTATCTCATATCTTCAGCTTTATAGCTTTACAATAAAAGTTCAGATCCTAGAAGAATGGATTAGATATGCTAAATATAGAAAGTCAAAACAATTTTACAAAAAAAGAGGAAGAGATCCTCAAAATGAGGTCAATTCCTCATTCTACGATCTTCAGATCATGTAGAACCTCTGTGTTGTGTAGATAAGCCTTCCAAGGCTATTTGATATCTCTTGAGGAAGATGAAATTTGAATTTGCCAAGTTTGGAAATAAACCCTAATTCATTGCCCCCAAAATAGGTGCCAAATCGACTTGAACACCTCCTCTAACTCCTTTGCATCAAAAGTGGATCTTAGATTGGATATTATAATTCAACATCTATCTTTAGAAAGCATTTTCAAGAGATTTGGCTGAGTAAAAACTTTGATCTAGGCAAAAATACTATTTCTCTAGCCAATGATAGGTTTCGGTGGTTAACATAGTTAGAATCTGGGTGTATTAACAACTGAAATCTCTACTTTCGGTGGTTAATGAACAATCGTCCTGTTCGCCTAAACCACCGAAAGCTCTTCTTTCACCAAAATTTCAAAATTGCAAAAATTGAAATACCTTGTTGCTTCGATGAATGTTCAAGGCTTCTTCGGTGATGGTGCTCCTTGTACATGGCTTGAAACTTTGATTTGTTGTGTAGAAGTGTCTATTTCCATCTCTAGAGAAGTGGCCAATTCTGTTAGGGTTTCCAACCCTAAGTGTTTGGGAGTTGGAGTCTGAGTCTCTTTCATCTTTAGCTTTAGGAGTCTAAGTTGTCTATTCAACTTAGTGTTCTCTTTTATAAACAATTTATTTTTGTCCAGAGTCTTATCATGGTTATCCATGACCTCCTGACTGATATGATACAATTTCACATTCTTATCAACTAACTCTGCATTTTTCTTCTTGATTTGTTTCTCGAAGACTTCTAACTCATAAACCTTCTTAAGAAGTTGGTTTTTCTTCTGTGACCTAGCTGGTCTTGGTCTGCTAGCAGATGCTTCTGCTAAGGGTCTGTTCTGTTCCTCAAGGGGAGTTGGGGATGGTAGATTAGAGTATGCTTCAGCTACTTGCTCAGTCTATGCCTCACCCTATTTCTCTGTTGGCTCCTGCTCTGGTTGTGAGTCATTGTATGGTAAGTTCAGAGGGTTATCTCCCTCAGCAAGACCTTCAGTTTGTTCACCTTCTTTCCCAAAATCCAATTTTCTTTTGGCCCTCTTACACTTGAGAGAGGAGGACTATGTTTTCTCCTTTGGAGGTGAGATGGCCCTTCTCTTCCTCCTACTGCTCTTAGGAGTAAGAGATTTCTTTGCTGCAGGATTCTTTCCTTTATTGTCTTGTTGTAGTTCAGTTGGAAACTCATTCCAAAACAAGAAATAGTTCTAGTCAACCTATTTTTTCTTCAGAGATTATTTAACTATCAAAGTGATTAAACCTTGATGTGATAACTTGCTAGCTGCCTTGCTAGGTTTAAATTTGACTTGTCGAGCCATCTTGGTGAGGGCCTTGTGAAGATAGTGAGGTAGGTTGATAGATGATCTTCTAGTGAAGTGTTTAAGGAGATTGAAATGGTAAAACATTACTCTATTATACCTTCCTTCATAGGTGATATAGGCAAATATAGCCTTGAGCAAAGCCTTCCACTTTGTCTCCAGAAATGACATTGGGATATCCGTCTTCCAGATGATAGTTTTATGTTGAGGTTGCAGATAGGATCTAAATTAAATGTATGTTGGTATAATAGTCTTGAAGCAGCACTCACATGTTCTAGGTAGATCGGTGATCTCTACAGTGGATGCCTCATCCACTATAAACTCTTCATTGCCAATGGTGGCTCTCCTTCCATCGTATGACAGAGCAAAGGCTTCTGATAGTTGTTGATGGAAGTTCTCCAATTTCTCACAATAAGAGAAACATCTAGACTATTTAAAAAGCTCAGCCACTTCAAGATGTGCCTCCAAATACCAGGTTCCATCCAATTCATACCTGAGAGTTGGTCCTGCCTTCTGCATTTGCTTGAGTTTGATTGTGCCTGTCCTGCTAGTTAACATGCCTGCGGGCTAGGGGAGACAAAAAACATGATTTCAGGAAAGAACTTGGGTCTTTGGTGAATTAATGGGCATGGGAATAGGGATGACTCGGCTTCTGTGAGATCGACAGAATCCTAATCAGAGCATAACCCAAAACTTAATTATATATATGATATAAATGAGGATCGTAGAAGACTCGAGGTTGATAGCTCAATCGAAGGGATTTAAAATAATGAGTTTAAATGGGAAATGATTACGGTGATAGTCTTAGAACTTGAATTTATGAGAGCCATGTGAACATCAAACAATTAAGTGAATCGATCAATCATATATTTTTGTGTATGCAAGAATATAACTCTGAAATGACAAGTGGAGGTTTACAAGTATTGCAGGGCATCAAATCTTGATCAGAAGTAATTATACCACCTTACATCACCGATTCAATTGATTTTTGGCAGTTATCATTTCATTATTGTGCTAGTTGACATCTAGATCATGCAAAAACATGGGCCCTGATCTTTCCACGTTGACACGTTTTCAGTGGTTAATCGGGCCTTATTTTTCCCTTTTAACCACTGAAAGCCAAGACTTTCGATGGTTAATGAACGCTTCACATGTTTTCCTAAGCTACCGAAACCTGTAAATCTCCCTTTTTCTTAAGAAAATCAATTCCGATGTTTATTTCAAGTTTATTTACAAACAATAGGCTCTCTAACAAGCCTATAAAAATTTAGAAATAATTTTTCGGACATCTCCCTATCACCTAAAATTGACAAAAATGACTGTGCTATTTTAGGAGATAACAATTGGCTCCTATTCGCGGATGGAATCCTCCCAGTGAGGTTCCAAGAACAAGAAGATTTGTGCCTGTCTATTTAACCATGAGAATTATGCCACCTACTCAGCAATCATTTACAATTTGTATTGTTTCAATCCATTGGGATATGGAGTCATCTAGCCTGAGCAACTTATCTTTGGACAACCTGTAGCCTACTTTTCTTATTCAACCAATAACTCAAAACAATATAAGTGCTCATATGAAGAGCTTGTTTTTCTGCCTACCCCTACTGCTAACCAAATCTAAAATTTGGTCAGGTAAACGCAGATTTCCATAACATCCATTTGAACAACTTCAAAACTGTGATGACTTAATCTCTATCACTGCTTAATAGAAAATAACTGAAACGTATCAGCAATAATAAATAAGCTTTGATAAAGTCATACTCACCCATGGAAAATGATGAATGAATGAAATCTAAAACTTTCATAGGGTCTAAAATAAGTAATTCTATCAAATCGGCCACCGAGTCTCTAAAATCAAGATCAAAATCATTCTAATTCATGAAAAATGACTTCCCTTCCATGACTGGCTCTTTGTTTGTAGATATATGTCTTCCTTGGAAGTCTTCTTGGTGTCCTAACTGAGAACTGAAATCCTGTTGCTTGTTGTCTTCACTGATGTCAATACTGAATGTGGATTGTTCTTCCTCTGTCAAATGAAAATACAAACTCAACTCCTGATTAGAAACTTTATGTTCCTCACCTTCCTCCTCATATCTACTAAAATTTTCCTTGGTCTGCAAATCAGAAAGCTGAGGGTTGCCCTTAGAATCTGCTTCAAATCTGAAACTGTCACCCGCTAATGTGTCAATCTGATAATCATCTTTGGGGTTTTCAAAGCGGACAATCTCATCTTCATGACAACGTAAGTCAATAGATGCATTTGATACAATGTCAAAAGCATCAATGCTATGGTTATCCACCCAAATATCACCAATATCTTGGTTATAATGATAGATGTCCCCTGTTGCAACATACTCTTTGAAGCTATCATTAACCAAATCATGTATATGTTTATGATCATCTCTCTGTGTAGCTAAATAAACTAGCTCTTCAAATTCATAACAATCAGACTTAAGGATAGTAAGAGAGTGTTCAGTTCCTTTAATATACATTTGTAGTTCATGTTGATGGGAAAACACAACATCTTGAAGATCATTAAAGGGTTGTTGCATATTATGAGGGGAAGCTCTTTCTATATTTACATGTTCAAGCTTACAATGTAATTCATATTCATCACAACAATTATCAAATGCAAACTCATATGAAAAATACCTTTTGCAGTGCTCAATGAATGCTCTGTGAAAATCCTTCAATGATGAAATACTGGAAAGAGGTAAAGAAAAATACCACTGACGTGAATCACCATACAATGAATACATGAACATATTCATACGAACATCTTCATGCTAGAGATCTAATAGCTCCATGCACTCATGAATTTTGAGGAGGTGTTCTACAGAATTGTCTTCTTTTCTCTCTTTGAAGATAGGTAGAAAATCTCCCCATTCCGACATATCAGGTATTGGATGTGGGAAACCAGAAACTGAAGAAAAATTGAGAGGTGCAAACCTCCGAGCCAAAGGAGAAGAAAATTCTTTTGACATCTGAATGTTGTGGAGTCGCCAATGAATCTATCCTTCATGGAGTCACCAGATAGATGATTACAACCGAATATATGTCCAGACTTTGTCTATCATAAAAGTTGGATCTTGTCGTCTCCCAAGGAAGTTGAGCTTCGATCTCCTCTCCCCGGCAATGGCACCAATTTGTTAGCTCTCTAAGAAACTCTTTAGAGTTGTAGGCCAAAGATGATTGGTAACTTAAGAATATGATAATTAGGTATTTTTGGATCAATGTGATAACTTAATGGCTAATGAAAAGGAGATCTTATCATGCATTCGAATAAGACAGTGCTTTTAGAAATCAATAATCAGACAAACTAATTGGAACAGGGTATGAAGAATACTAGTCTAGATAATTGAATACAACAATGTGTAGGGTCATAAAAGATAGCAAGAAGTCATTTAATTCAATTTCATGAGCTTAATAAGAAGATAATAGTTCTTAGAAGACGAGCTAAACTGAAGTAAAGTATAGAAAAATGAAGTACATGAACAAATTTGTCATTGAAAGCAAAAAAAGAGTGTGATTCTATTATCAAGATAAGAGTCTTGTACAATAGAAAAATGTATCCAAGACTGACCCCCCAGTTCATCTCATATATTCATATTTATATATTTACAATAAAAGTTCAAATCCTAGAAGAATGGATCAGATATGCTAAATATACAAATTCAAAACAATTTTACGAAAAGAGAGGAAGAGATCCTCAAAATGAGGTCAATTCCTCATTCTATGGTCTTCAGATCATGTAGAACCTCTGTGTTGTGCAGATAATCCTTCCAAGGTTGTTTGATATCTCTTGAGGAAGATGAAATTTGAATTTTCCAAGTTTGGAAATAAACCCTAATTCATTGCCCCCAAAATAGGTGCCAAATCGACTTGAACACCTCCTCTAACTCTGCATCAAAAGTGAATCTTAGATTGGATATTATAATTCAATATCTATCTTTAGAAAGCGTTTTCAAGAGATTTGGCTGAGTAAAACTTCGATCTGGGAAAAAATACTATTTCTCTGGCCAATGACAGGTTTCAGTGGCTAACATAGTTAGAATCTGGGTGTATTAACCACCAAAATCTTTTCTTTCGGTAGTTAATGTACAGTCGTTTTGTTCGCCTAAACCATCGAAAGCTCTTCTTTCACCAAAATTTCAAAATTGCAAAAATATAAATACCTTGCTGCTTCGATGAGTGTTCAAGGCTTCTTTTGTGATGTTGCTCCTTGTACAGGGCTTGAACCTTCGATTTGTTGTGTAGAAGGCTATGTTTCCATCTCTAGAGAAGTGGCCAATTCTGCTAGGGTTTCCAACCCTAAGTGTTTGGGACTTGGAGTCTGAGTCTCTTTCATCTTCAACCTTAGGAGTCTAAGCTATCTATTAAGCTTAGTATTCTCTTTTATTAACAATTTATTTATGTCCAGAGTCTTATCATGTTTATCCATGACCTCCTGACTGATATGATACAATTCCACATTCTTATCAACTAACTTTGCATTTTTCTTCTTGATTTGTTTCTCAAAGACTTCTAACTCATAAATGTTCTTAAGAAGTTGGTTTTTCTTCTATGACCTGGCTGGTCTTGGTCTTCTAGCAGATGCTTCTGCCAAGGGTCTGTTTTGTTCCTTAGGGGGAGTTGGAGATGGTAGATTAGGGTATGCTTCAGCTACTCTCTCAGTCTATGCCTCACCATGTTTCTCTGTTGGCTCCTGCTCTGGTTCTGAGTTATTGTATGGTAAGTTCAGAGGGTTATCTCCCTCAGCAAGACCTTTGGTTTGTTCACCTTCTTTCCCAAAATTCAATTTTCTTTTGGCCCTCTTACGCTTGAGAGAGGAGGACTTTGTTTTCTCCTTTAGAGGTGAGATGGCCCTTCTCTTCCTCCTACTGCTCTTAGGAGTAAGAGATTTCTTTGTTGTAGGCTTCTTTCCTTTATTGTCTTGTTGTAGTTCAGTTGGAAATTCATTCCAAAACAAGAAATAGTTCTAGTGAACCTCTTTTTTCTTCAATATTCTTTAACTATCAAAGTGATTAAACCTTGATGTGATAACCTACTAGCTGCCTTGCTAGGTTTAAATTTGACTTGTCGAGCCATCTTGGTGAGGGCCTTGTGAAGATAGTGAGGTAGGTTGATAGATGATCTTCTAGTGAAGTGGTTAAGGAGATTGAAATGGTAAAACATTACTCTATTATACCTTCCTTCACCGGTGATATAGGCAAATATAGCCTTGAGCAAAGCCTGCCACTTTGTCTCTAGAAATGAAATTGGGATATCCTTCTTTCAGATGAGAGTTTTATGTTGAGGTTGCAGATAGGATCTAAATTCAATGTCTGCTAGTATAGTAGTCTTGAACCAGCACTCCCCTGTTCTAGGTAGACCGGTGATCTCTGCAGTGGATGCCTTGTCCACTATAAACTCTTCCTTCCCAATGGTGGCTCTCCTTCCATCGTATTACAAAGCAAAGGCTTTTGATAGTTGTTGATGGAAGTTCTCCAATTTCTCACAATAAGAGAAACATCCAACCTGTTTAAAAAACTCAGCCACTTCAGGATGTGCCTCCAAATACCAGGTTCCATCCAATTCAGACCTGAGAGATGGTCCCGCCTTCTGCATTTGCTTGAGTTTGATTGTGCTTGTCCTGCTAGTTAACACGCATGCGAGCTAGGGGAGACAACGAACACAATTTTAGGAAAGAACTTGGGTCTGTGGCAAATTAATGGGCATGGGAATAGGGATGACTCGGCTTCTGTGAGATAGACAGAATCTTAATCAAAGCATAACCCAAAACTTAATTCTATATATGATATAAATGAGGATCGCAAAAGAATCGGGGTTGATAGATCAATCGAAGGTATTTAAAATAATGAGTTTAAATGGGAAATGATTATAGTGATAGTCTTAAAACTTGAATTTATGAGAGCCATGTGAACATCAAACAGTTAAGTGAATTGATCGATCATAGATTTTTGTGTATGCAAGAATATAACTCTGAAATGACAAGTGGAGGTTTACAAGTATTACAGGGCATCAAACCTTGATCAGAAGTAATTATACCATCTTACATCACCGATTCACTTGATTTTCGGCGGTTATCATTTCATTATTGCGCTAGTTGACATCTAGATCGTGTGAAAACACGGGCCCTGATCTTTCCACGTTGACACATTTTCGATGGTTAATCGGGCTTTATTTTTCCTTTTTAACCACCGAAAGCCAAGACTTTCAATGGTTAATGAACGCTTCACAGGTTTTCCTAAACCACCGAAACATGTAACTCTCCCTTTGGCTTAATAAAATCAATTCTGATGTTTATTTCAGGTTTATTTACAAACAATAGGATCTCTAACAAGCCTATAAAAATTTAGAAGTAATTTTTCAGACATCTCCCTATCACCTAAAATTGAAAAAAATGATTGTGCTATTTTAGGAGATAACAACTTCAACGCAAGAGGTCTTTAGATTAGTGCCTTAGGGTTAAATGGAGTCAATAGTGAAGGATGCAAGAGATAAAGGAGACAAGGGTAAAAACAGCTAAGGACTAGAGAGAGAAGCTTTGAGGTGTTGCTAAGGCAAGGCCTCAAAGTCAAAACCCTAGGGGAGAGAGGCTCACCTTGGTGTAGGAGAACTAGGCCTCGATGCTCTGTCATCCTTCCTTAACTTAAATGGAAATCATGGCTAGATGAAGATGAAGCATAAAACCAAGACAAGAGGGTTTGATGAAGCAAAGTGTTGCTACAGCAAGGCTCTACCAACAAACCCTAGAAAAATCAGCCCAAAGTGTAGAAAATTAGGCTTTAGGGCATATCTCTCTTCTCATCTTGTAGAAAGTATGACTAGCAAAAATGAAGAGGGAATGAGAGTGTAGAAATGGATAGGCTCTCTCCTTCTTCAATAAATGGCTGAAAAAATCTCTCTAAATGGGGACATGAGACAAGGACCTACTTGTGTGCTTGTCACCTAGGGTTTTATTCAGAAAAATTATAAATATATGCAAGAAATGAAACTACAACCATTCATTCAAGAAGTTTTACAGAAAAATACTTACATATCACCAAGAAATAGCATTGCAAACCCTAGTTGTAACACCTTCCATTAAGAGAAATGCCAAAACATGCCAAAAAGATCCTCCTTCAACAAGTGCGCATCACTAAATCAGTTAATAACCCAAGAGAGGGCACAAATTTCAGACCTCCTTATGGACTGTGTCAGTTGTGATACAAAAATGAAGGTGAAATTCCTTCATTTATACCATACCATGACCTAATTTTACATTTTAGGTCATGAAAAAGGCTGACAAGGCCAAAATACTAAAATCATATTGTTTTACATTAAAATGTCAAATTTAAAACCCTAATCAAGCTGAAAAGAGACATGAAGCCCCTCCAAAGAAGATTTTATCCCTTTTTAGGGAAAATGGAGCATCCTAGAGAAAAACGCTAGCCCTCCTTGGACTCCTCCATCATGCCACACATGCCAATAGTGCCCAATCTGCCTCCCAAGACGTCCAATAGGATGGATGACGTCATGGTCATCAAGGGTGACATCCCAAGCCTTCCAAGGCCAACGTTCCACTGAAAGAGGGTCAATCCCCCTAGGTCAAGCTCTGCCAAAGTGCCTCTGGTTGAACGTCCTCTCCTTCTCTAGTGCAAATCCCCTGATCCATATTTTTCATTTCTTTTCCCCCTAATGGGGTCTCATCATCCACCTGATGGGCTCTTAAGCCCCATGGAGGTCTGAACTGATCATCCCCCCATGTGTACCCATCCAAAATGGTACCTGTCTATTGAGCATGGTCCTGCACATCAAAAGCTACGCCCTCCATGGTCTCATCAGTCACAGGGATCATAGAAATTTCAATCACATCTCATCATCAATATTATTAAATATGTGCATAAAATCCCTAATACATTAGTTAACAACTCAAAGACATTACACAAGCCACAATACTAATCTGGAGAAAAGGACAATCCATCCTATTGGGCTAGCGCCCACTGGAAAAGGGAAGTTTCTGTAAGATAACTCATCCAAGCCATGTAAGTGGGTGATGCGGCTAGGGGAAGTCCAAGCATCTGGGTGCAATGAGGGCCAAGGATGCAAGAAATGTTACATGTGGATGCGTTTGTTAGAAGGCGAGGTGTACTTGTCCTGGATGCATTTTTTCCAAGCCCATTCTTGCCTTTTATTCTTATTCTTTTCATTCTTTTATCTTTTATTGTTTTTCCATTTTTTTGTTCAAGAGATAATCAGAGGACACTTCCCTGGCGTGGTGACCAGTGGTGGAAGCGTTATCCACAAGAACTTTCACAGAAATGAGAAGGTTGGCTCGTGATGAGACCACCTTTCCCTTGGCCATGCAACCAAGAGTCACTACCCTGGCGTGGTAACTAGTTGTTGGAAATGTCATATTGTTAGGTACCCATGGACCTAATAGGTTGGCTCGTGATGAGACCCCCTATCCTCTTCTTAGGTCTTGTTTTATTATTTTTCTAGGTCCCTCTTGTTTCTTGCTGAGAAGCCTTTTATTGCTTTCTCGGGGATCCCTAGGTGAAGCATCTCGAGGTTTTTGTTTTTAGGATTTTTTCTTTTACCAACTTGCTTTTACCTTATGGGCCTTTAGCCCATTCTTCCCATGAGATAAGGTGTAGTCCTGAAAATAGATCAACCCAGTGTCTGGACAAGTGGAATGGGATAAGTGAGTGGGAAACAAGATGAAACAGTGGTGTTATGATGGGAGTGGACGATGGATTTTCAGAAATCCCCCTAGTGGAAAACCAAAACCTACAGACATGGGCTTGCTAGGGCACCCTATCAATCCCCCTAAACATGGTCAAGTGGGAAAGTGTAAGATCCAAGCAGTTGTTAGAAATAAAATGAATCAGATGCATACATTCAATGGTTTTGATGATCAAAGTGACACATACCATGATACCTAGACTAATTACCTCATGGAGCAAGAACCTTCTTTGACACAGGACCAAGCCGATGGTGATGGATTTTATTGTTGATGAAAAGATAAAGATGTTGGAAGAAAGGAAAAGGTGGGCCCTCCAAGGCCGTGCTAAATTCAATCCCGCTCTCGGTACTCCATGTCTAGGACCTGTGGGCCTTGAGACATGGTCTCCTAGTTGTCCCTAAAAGTGGGGGATAACACTAACTACAATTGTTACTTAGCACGCTAATATATATCTCTTTCAAATTTATCCTTGTGATGTTTACCAAGCACACATTTGTCATAAACACCATTGGTAGAAGAAGTAGTGAAACAATCAATCCCCAATTTATACATAAAGTGCATTTTTCAAAGTTCAAAGGAGCTAACCTTTCATGCCACAATCCACTTTCGACATCAAGGTGGGTGAAAGAAATTCCTTTCCTTTTTCATTGCAATAAGAATGTGCACAGGTTGTTATTTTTAGGTTCCTAGTAAAATAGATTTGGCCTTTGCCAAATTTCCAAGCAATCGATTATCGCATGGAAAGTAAATATCCACATCATTTTTACATTAAAAGAAACATGCATGCAAGAAACAAGTGAGCATTTTAAAAGCGTTCATATGATAAAAATGTATGTGTTCCTCTCTCAATTTCCATGCAATCCATTATCACATGGAAAGTAAATATCCACATCATTTTTACATTAAAAGAAACATGCATGCAAGAAACAAGTGAGCATTTTAAAAGCGTTCATATGCTAAAAATGTATGTGTCCCTCTCTCTCTCTCTCTCTCTCTCTCTCTCTCTCTCTCTCCATGCAATCCATTATCACATGGAAAGTAAATATCCACATCATTTTTACATTAAAAGAAACATACATGCAAGAAACAAGTGAGCATTTTAAAAGCGTTCATATGCTAAAAATGTATGTGTCCCTCTCTCTCTCTCTCTCTCTCTCTCTCTCTCTCTCTCTCTCTCTCTCTCTCTCTCCACATGATTCCATTCCTTTCAATATTCCCTAACCCATGGTGATTTTCTCTCTTATTCTTCTTGCCAATGAAATCATGTTTTTGTTGAATAAGCATAGAGGACAAGCGGGAGGGACATTGGAATCATTAGCAATTGGCATTTTTCAAAGAGAAGCTCTCATTTCTAGGTAGATCTCAGATTTATATTTGTTAAATTATATAAATTTACACAACTATTTTAAAAACAATGTTATTGTTTAATTGCAGTGATTATTCTACCACTATGGAGTTAAACCCTAACCCTCACAAGACCCATACACATAAATTAATTAGTATTTAAATGAACTCCAAAATTCAATTGGTGGGCTTAGGAACAATGGAGAGTCATCTTGTATTTCATTGGCCACTTCACTTGATATCATGCTTACTTCCATTATTCATGCCCTTGGCCAATTATATGAATATAGGGCTAGGATGAGAGAGTACTACTAAACTAGAATTAATAAGAACGAGGTTAAAAAATTTCATATAACCAAAGACATGTTTGTTCAATTGTTCATTGACCCTAGAACCAACCAACCATCTAATCTGAGAAAGAGGCATGTTTTCATGCACTATTGCACATTCCATCCATGTAAAGACCCTTATATGGATAGGTGGTTTATGGTATTTGATAAACCTCCCTACAATAATAGGGAGGTTCCCTTGCATTTTCTTCATAAGTTATGAGTCGAGTTCCTTATGGATCTCCCACTCTCCATGTCAATTATTTTGACATTAAAAAATTCCAAGGGGTTGGTCTTGGCTCTACTCAATATCAAGAAATGGACAAACATAACCCATTGAGAGTGTTTCATACTCCTAGGTGTATGCCTACCCACACACACACACACACACACACACACACACATGCACGCATGCACCACCCCCCAAGCCACCTGATCTTGGAGATAGGATTCATGAAATTGGTACTAGGATATCATCCCCAACACATATTATATTCTAGCATGTTTCATTTGTGGTAACTTCTCATCGAGAACCAATGTATGATGATGCTATATGACTAGATGTAGGGCCTTCAAGCCACGTTGATTCTAGACCATACACCACATCTAGCTAGGCTGGTCATTCTAGTTCCAACCTAGTTGTTCTGCATGAATTCTCTTATTATGTCGAACATACTTTTCATTGCTCAACATAGGTTCTATTTAGGATAGTTTCTTGGATGAGGTTAGTACAATGAATTTTTTATATTTTCATTAATTGTGTATTTATTTTTTCAATTGAGAAATATTTGGTAAGTATAACATTAAAGTGTTTGTAATTGTCTTTTATTTTGGCATGTACATCTCTTACAAGATGAGACACCTCCATATAAGCTACAAGGAACATATTCTTCTATACTTAATGTAGTGGTTGCTACAACATGTTCCACTAGAGCTCCTCATATGCAGATACTTAGATGACTTTATGGTTTTTTTCCTTCGAAAGTTGATTTAAAGTTATAAATCAATTATGTGTATAATTGTAACCATAAATAACTTAGTACATGTGATGTAAAAGTCATATTATATAAATCATGATTAGATTTATTATCTCTATGTTACCATATGTTCCAATATAGAAGGAGACCCTCATCTTGGTATTTCTCAATCCCAATGAATTTATCATTGTGATTAGAGATTATCAATGATAGTAAAACAAAGTATAATCAAAGTAGTTGAAAGAAAAAGTGTGTGGCTTACTACAATGAAACTATATTCATGTATGATATGAACATGATCATATATTTAGGTAATGAATGACTATCTTTATATATTCATTATCCTAATTTGTTTTCCTTAAAACTTGAAGAAAGTCTATTGATACCAACTCTCATGGTTTTCTTGGGTTGGAAGTGTGATGTACTTGCCTAGCTTTCAACTTTAGAATTTTGATATCATACAAAGGAAATTTCTTACAAACTTTTCCATCAACCACTCCATTTATAGCCATAAGAGATAATTCCAAAAATTCAAAGGTCCTTTTTTTTTGCTCCATAATGCCTTGAAATTTTGGAATGGTATTCCTCTCACAAGAAAGTCTATGATACTCTAGAGGAACACAAATGGTACCTAATAAATACAGAATTTGATTCTTTGAAAGGTAGCTGGAGAATGACTATTTCAATATAGTTGTCATTAGTAGTGAAAGATTGCATAAATTTTTTCAAAGCATGTTGCTCATAAATTTATTGAAACTCTACCAACACATATTTTTTGTAGCATAAATTTGCAATCTTTTATTTGCTTCCTCTTTAATACTTAATTATCATGTTACATTGTTGAAAATAAGTTTTATGCTTCATATGGCATCCATTCTCTATCTTTATTTTTTCCTAGAAAATATTCAGAGGCTTATGGTTTGTGAATATATGTATATTTTTGGAGAAAATGTATCAATAATTATTCATTTCTTGAGCCAATGTATTGAACTTGTGATCAAAATTGAGTAATTTAGAACAACTCCTTACAATATCTCAAAGGGGTATGCAAAGGGGTTTTTTGGTGCATTGAAATGCACCCATTTCATTTCTATAGGCATCCTTCTCGATCTCAAAGGATTTTTTAATGTTGTCTAAAACACCTCTTCACAACCAAAATAGACTCAGTCCTAGTCCAATGCATTAAGAGGGAGTACAATGTGGAAAAAGTTTTGAAAACAAACTTTCTTAGATAATTCACCATTTCATTGATACTTTGTAGGTCACATGGAATCCAAAATAAGAAAGTTAGTAATTTAGAACAGCTCCTTCCAATATCTCAAAGGGGTATGCAAAGGGTTTTTTTGGTGCGTCGAAATGCACCAATTTAATTTTTATAGGAATCCATCTCGATCTCAAAGGATTTTTGAATGTTTTCTACAACACCTCTTCACAATTAAAATAGACTCGGTCTCGGTCCAATGCATTAAGAGGAAGTACAATGTGGAAAAAGTATGGAAAACAAACTTTCTTAGATAATTCACCATTTCATTGATACTTTGTAGGTCACATGGAATCTGAATAAGAAAGTGTGTGTGGGGGTGTGCACGCATATCTGTGTGGTTTTAATTTAAAGTAAACAAAATTATCAATTGTTAAAACATTTTTTTCCATGCCACTTGCGAATTAGGCTTGCAAGTCATCTCAAAAAAATTAAATGGTGACCAAGAACTCTCCTTTTTTGTCAATTTTTTAGTCTTTTTATCAAGCAATCCCTTGTGTTTTTGTTGTCTCTGCCTCATTATTTGCCTTCATATTCCTCTTCTTAATCTACATGATATTTTCCTTGTGTTTGGTTTAGTGTTTGGGCTTATTGCCTTATGTATTTCCTTGAAAACCAGATTCTTTTGGTAAGTGTAAGGATACCATCTCGCAACTATTCCATGTCACTCATATCATGGAAGTGGGAAACCCCATATTAGTTCAAGGTCTCCTCACTTCTTCCTTGTGCACAAATGGGCTTGCCAATTTGGGCTTGTAAGTCACCTCAAAAAATTTAAGTGATGAGAAAGACCTCTCCTTATTTGTCAATTTTGTTGTCTTCTTTCCAAGAACTCCCTTGTGTTTGTTTTTCCTCTGCCTTGTTCACATTCATCTTCCTCTTTTCATTTTGCATGGTGTTTACCTTGTGTTTGTTCTTCTTCCCTTATGGCATGTCTGAAAAAATTCTTCCTTTTGGTAGGTGTAAGGATGTTGGCTTGTAACTATCCACCACTTGTATCATCACTATCCAATCTCCATTGGCGCCTAGCCAATCTTATAAATACTAAAAGAAGGAATCATTGAGAGGCTAGGATTATGGAGGAGGGAAATGCTCTCATGAATTGTAGTCTCATCTATGGTGAGTTTTGTTATATTGAATTCTATTTGTATTTTTTAAGTGTGTTAATTGATAGAATTGTGGAAAAAAACTTGTATATGAATGTCATTTTCTTTCTACTCTTTAGAAATATGCACAACACCCATATACAAGAATAATCAAGTTTCATCCATCTCTAAGAGGAGGAAGATCATCTTTGGAGATGCACCTAGTATTGATGAGGGTAGTAGGGATGAATGAGTGGCCCATTATGTATCTCAACCACATTATAGAAATTTTGACGTCTAAAATGGGCTTCCTGAGGAAAATAATAAAGTAAGAGTTATGAAATTTCAAAGGGAAAGAAAGAAAACTATTTTTTTTAATCATATTTTTGACTTATCTCCTTATAGATTTACTCAAATTTCAAGTGTGGGTGCTCGTTGGATGTGGAATTAAGTTTTTGCATCCAATGAGTGCGCACTCCACATACTTTTGATAGACCCAAAGTGAGATAAACTGGAAATACATGAAACAACATTTGTTTCATGTATTTTCAGTTTATCTCACTTTGGGTCTATCAAAAGTATTGAAAATAAATAAAAAAACGTTTGTTTTCATGCATTTCCAGTTTATCTCACTTTGGGTCTATCAAAAGTATGTGGAGTGCAAACTCGTTGGGTTTGGAATTTAATTCCTTATCCAACAAGTGCCTACACTTGAAATTTGAGTAAACCTTTAAGGAGATAGGTCGAACATATGATAAAAAAGTATTTTTTTTCTCTCCCTCCAAAACATTTTACCCTTATGGTTGACATTGTCATCTTGAATCCTATTAGCTCTTTTAAAGTTGATGTTTATAACACAGTTTTTGTTTTGAAGCCTATTTTTTACCTCAAAATTTATCTAATGCAATGTGTTATTTTGTGTCTACAACACGAGATGTCATTATTTCATGTTTGGACATGGGGTGCCATTATATATATATTTCATGACATGTTATTTTGTAAAAAATGTATAGTTTGACCATTTTTTAATATAGATAAGATATAGATACATGGATTTGTACATGTATATTGAATTATTTATGGTTCAATTTTTTATTATGGTTTATTTTTTAGTATGGTTTTGGTTTATTTTATTTGATGTTTATGATTAATGATGTTGATGATGAATTCGATGGGTGTATAGCTAGAACAAAACAAGAAATTTAGTTGTTTTTGTAAGATGCTTGACACAACTAAGCCTATAAAATTTAAAACCCAAGTACACTAAGGTCATTCGAGTACACCATTTGGTCACCAACACACTATTTCAATTCAATGAAAATGCACTAGCATGGATGGGAAACATAGTATCGGAGTCCAATTGTCATGTTAAATCATCTTCCTCTTAGTATTTCCATCTTTGTAAATTTGTCACTTATGTGAATAAAACAAGAAATTCAGTTGTTTTTGTAAGATGCTTGACACAACTAGGCCTATAGAATTTGAAACCCAAGTACACTAAGGTCATTCAACTACACCATTTGGTCACCAACACACTATTTCAATTCAATGCAAATGCGCTAGCATGGATGGACAACATAATATGGGAGTCCAGTTGTCATGTTGGATCATTTTCCTCTCAATCTTTCCATCTTTGCAAATTTGTACACTTATCTAATTTAGGGCATGGACATATGGGAAATGAAACTCTTATGTTGAGGATGTTCAACTAAGTTTTTATCCAATTTATTGTGCCCTTGTGTACATGATTGATTTTCCATTCATTTGTATCTTATGTCTTGTTTTCTTAAGCTATTTGTCACAACATAAACTGCAGATTGTGTATGTAAGTTTAAATTTGAAGACACAAAAAATGAAGAACAACTAATCTCTCCAACCAAGAAGACATTATATGGCATATATAGTCTAATTTCTTAGAATTGTCATTGATCATATATAATGCACCAAAATGCACCATTTATACAACTTACATTATAAGATGGGTCAAAATTTCAGACGTGAATTCATTTAAACTCATTGATTGAAAAGCAAGGATGGCCCCATTGAAATAGACATATTGCAACTAAAAACAAGTATTTTCAATTGTTGGTTTGCAATTTGTGCCCCCTCATTGTGTGTAGGTCAAGTCTCTCAAGGATACATGGTGATTTAGTGTGAGGGTATAAAAACTCCACCAAGAAAAAAAATGATTGTAATAATCTCTTGCAAGTTTGTTTGGGTGAGTCTAAAATGAGCACATTGTCCACACATGCCTAGGGTAAATTTTTCCAATTTTGACCTTATAATGAAAAAATTGCATTACATGTTAAACCCTAGTTATTGAATAATTGAATAAAACAAGCTCCAGGCCATAGAGTCAAGGAAGATGGGTGCCCCTAGATGTAATCCAACATAATGAGTCCAAAAAAATTGAATATTTATTGATCCAAGTCTCAGTTACCATTTATTGGAAAGTTGAAACTCACTTCCAGAAGCCATTTAGGGACTAGATAGTATATTATATTAAGAGGATATATAATAGATTGTAGAAAGGGACTTCTTCAAGGGTTGCAGAAAGGGACTTCTTCAAAGGTCTGTGTGGAAGGTTCATGAAATCCTTGGGTAAGTGGATAAAGATGATATTGTGTGAAAAGTGTGTGATGACAATGGAGTCCAACTGCTAAGGATCTTCACGCACATAGGGGAACCGAGGGATGACAAGAGGATAGTCTGAGGACAAGAGAGAATGAAGGAAGTGATGAAGAAAGAAGGGAGGGGATGAGGATGCAGAGAAGTGAAGAGGGTATACTAAAGGAAGAATATGAGTTTGGAGAACTGTGTAGAGGAAGGAGGTATAAGAGGAAAAATACTATGGCTACGAAAGGAGATTCGAGCAGTGAGCCAGAGGGGAAAGGACCTAGCGCAATAGTCCAAATCATGGAGATACAACACATAAGAGGAGAGGAAGAGGATTTACATTCCATCCTTGTAGTATAAGAGTCATTGAGTCATACTCAGACTAGATACTGCATCGAATCCAAGACCCCATGTGCATCACCACAATCATAGATAACAGTTGAAGACTTATCAAGATCCCTTATAGTTAGCAAGGGAGGAAAGATTCATAGTAATCAAAGCATTGGAAGCAGTGCATAGAGTCAAAGTCAACCAACAGCACCAAGAAGAGGGACTACACAAAGTAACATGCCAGGGGTAGATAACACCCTCAGATTACTTGAGTTCCAGAGGGTTGGGTCAGAGGACCCGGAACAACATCTGTTTGCCTGTGAGACAATTTGGGATTGAAAGAACATCCAGGATGAGGCTATGAATATTGCATAGTTGGAAACAAAATTTAGAGGTCATGATGTAGTCTAGTACATGAAGCTATAGAGTACCATGCCTACAGTACAAGCCAATACATTGGCAAAGATAAAAAAATCTTTTTTAAAAGAGTTCAAGAAGCCAAAGTCTAAGTCACGGTATATTACAGAGCTGGAGGAAATTAGGCAAGTGAAGACTGAATTAGTTTGGGATTATGACCAATGCTTGAAGGATTTGATGGGTAGACTAAATTTCCAAATCCCTGATCAACAACATCAATAATGGTTTATTGCAGAACTTCAACCACACATTCGCAAGTCGTTGATTCAATAGAAGGTTGTGTTGCAGCCCCGGGATATGGAAATTACAATGAAATTGGAATCATCCCCTGTAGGAGACAGTGGAGGTATGGCGCAATTTTATAAGCAATTGGTTGCTTTTACAATTCAACTAGTAGAAATTACAAAAGGGAAGGATAAATGTGAACAAGTCTGGTGTGCCAAGTGTAGGACTGAAGGACATCACAAGGATGAATTCTTAGCAGTCGCGCAGTATCTAGTGACTGGAGCACCAAATCCATTACCAGTAGGGGGATATTGTGAGATATGTAAGAAATGGGAACATCATCCAACTAAGTTTCCACTATTGCAGAAGTATCAGAGTACACCAAGGAAGTTATTTTACAACTTTTGCAAGTCAGTCGGACATGAAGAGAAGGATTTCCATGCATTTGATTTGATGAGGGAGCACACTATTAATATGTATAGGATACGGGAGGAGAATGTTGTGACAGATGGAGGTGGTCAACAGTATAATAACCAGATGGGGTTTAATCCATGGAACAAATGAAATTTTGACAGAGTTAGAGGAAGAGGAAATTTTGGCAGAGGAGGAAGAGGACCGATAATTTGTTACAATTGTAACCAACCTGGACACTTAGCCCGAAACTACCCAAATCCATGTACAACGTGCACATACTGTAGACCACTAGACCATGTGACAAAATATTGTTCTCAATTAGTTGTGAAATAGCAGGAAAGAGGGAATCAAAACCAAAATCAAACTCAGAATGTACAGAAAATATCAGCCGAAAAACATAATGAAGGACCTAGAATAGTAGTCGTTACATGTGGAGGAGATAGAACAGAGGCTTATGTGATGAATGGAGGGAAGCAAGCTAAGAAATGGGTAAGGAAGTAAGCAGAACCTATGCCAACCTTTGATCCTTGGCAAGAAAAGGAGACATATCATAGGGAAAGAAAAGAGGTACTTGGACAGGATTGGGGAGCATCAACATCATCTGTGTTGAAAGTCAATGATTGCGTTGGGCTAGAGAATCTAACTGGGAAGGTAAGAAATCTAATAGAATTCTTGAAAAGTTGTCTATAGCTAATGAAAGTTGAAACTACATTAAATGCACTATATGAAATGATTGATCATTGCATGCAAGGAAGGGAAAATCCCATTGCACAGAGGGTGGTAAATCAGGTACTGCGCAGAAAGAGGACCAACGATGAATTCATATTCAGTGCACAAATTGGGGAATATGATGTGGATAATGTTATCTTAGAATTGGGTTCTGATGTGAATGTATTGCCAAAGCAGTCCTGGGATATGATGGGAAACCCAAGTTGATCTGGTCTCTTGTTAAGTTAAGTCTTGCAAATCAGCACAGGATAGTACCAATTGGTTGATTGATGAGAGTACATGTGAACATATATGGGGTGTGTAGTGTGGAAGACTTTGAAGTTATTAAGATCATGGATGATATCCAACAATATCCAGCACTAATGGGACTTGAATGGGAATTTTATAATCAAGACATCATTAATCTAAAGTGGATATAAATTATATTTAAAGTCAGATATTTGAAAGTTACTGCACCATTGGACCCAATGAAAGGAAAGAGATACATAGAGCCAGCAAGGGGAAACGACATTGAAATTTTTTTGACAACACTGATATAAAAATATATTTCCTGGGAAATGTGACGGTGAATAAAATTATGGGTGTTTCCACTATCAACAAATATTATGACTTTCCTATGCTTAATGTAGCCAATCAGCTTGAGGGTTTGGGTAGAAGAGAATCTAGTGAGGGCATGCAATG
The DNA here is from genome assembly GCA_032191745.1 of Picea mariana. Taxonomy (NCBI): domain Eukaryota; kingdom Viridiplantae; phylum Streptophyta; class Pinopsida; order Pinales; family Pinaceae; genus Picea; species Picea mariana. The sequence goes on along the minus strand of JASDQU010104322.1, from coordinate 88,669 downwards.
AAATCAACGGTTAAACTTTTGGTGGATCAGCAGATGGATAGGATCATCTATTGGGTGTATCTCTTACATAGGGGAATGTTAAGCCCTAATATTGGCTCATTACCCCTTAATTGGGGCATATTAGATTCGTAATGTTATTTTATTTATGTCAGATTTAGGCCATTAGTTTTAATTATACCTCCTAGTCTCCTATATATACCAAGGAGACATTTTCATTTTGAATCATCTTGTACTTGAACATTTAAGTGGGGTGAAAGGAGGTTTCCCCCTTGAAGAGGCTTATTATATAAAATTATCTCTTTTTCAAGGCGTTGAGTAATTTTTCTGAGGTTTTTCTATGCTATATTGATATTTGGTTCTTAACATATGGTTTCAGAGCTCAAGGTCTTGGGGTTTCACTGCTACATCTGAGCCACCTTGGCATTTCCGCTATAACTTTTTTTCTAAAACGTTTCAGAAGGAACAGAATGGAGGATATTTAGTAGATAGATCAAGGTACATTGGGCTACAAATTCAGCTCCTGAGGCCTTATAATTTCAGAGATACAGACTGTACAAGATAGGGTTTTGGAATCATCCTGAAATGAGTCATTATGGAAATTTCATTATAAAAAAATTTCTGTAATGTTTCAGACCATGAACGCCAAAGGATATTTACATAAATTAGTAAGGTATATGTGGTAAACATTTCAGCTTTTGGGTCATCTTAAATTTGTAGATACACCCTGTGTAACATAGGGTATCTGACTAGTCCTATTGACTAGTCTCAAGAAAGTGTTCTAGGTAAAACAATCATAACTTCTTCCTAGAGTATCCAAATTGAGTGGGACTAGTTTCATTGGATTTTGGACAGTTTGTAGTATTTATGGTACGAGTTTCAGAATTGTATATCAATTATTTTGTGCGGGGCACACTATACAAGTGAGATCTCCTGGAAATGACAAAAATCAGCAAGTTGTGGGGAAGTTACCGTAAATTCCACTTGGAACATCCAATTTTGATCAGACCTATGGCATTGCAGAGAAGAAATATTAGACAACTACATAAAATAAAGTTTCATACCCAGAAGGGATGAAACTTGGGAGATGCAACAGAACAAATATTGTCTAGCAGAACCACCTCAAAATCAAGGTTCAAAAGTGATACTTGGCCAACATGCCACCAAAAAAGGGAACTTCTACACCAATTAAGCCTCCAGAAAATCCTACTTGGACTCTTGATGAAGGTGAAGAAATGCGTAGAGACATAAATGAACTGCAAAATAAGATGGATTCAATGGAAGCTATGTTGGATACTAATATGGATGGTTTAAAAGGGGAGATCATGGAAGTATTGAAAAATTTCATAACAGAAAAGACACCTGAAAGTGAAAATGCANAATCAAGCGATCATTAATCTAAAGTGGAGAGAAATGATATTTAAAGTCAGAGATTTGAAAGTTACTGCACCATTGGACCCAACGAAAGGAAACAGATACATAGAGCCAGCAAGGGGAAATGACATTGACAAATTTTTGACAACATGGATATAAACATTTACTTCCTGGGAAATGTGACGGTGAATAAAATTATGGGTGTTTCCACTATCAACAAAGATTATGACTTTCCTATGCTTAATGTAGCTAAACGGCTTGAGGGTTTGGGGAGAAGAGAATCTAGTGAGGGCATGCAATGAAATCAACGGTTAAACTTTTGGTGGATTAGTAGGTGGATAGGATCATCTATTGGGTGTATCTCTTCCATAGGGGAAGCTTCAGCCTCCTCGTCGGCAACATCCTCGGAAATGGCCTTAAAAAGCTTATGTTATTTACACTTGTTCTTGGGAAAATATGTGTCATCAAAATTATAGAAAATAACCTTGAGTAGGCATTCATTCAATCTTTCCTGAGTAAATTTATGGATCTTGAAAGGGGTGGCATGAGGGGTAGGATTGGTAGGTCGAGGGTGAGAAAGAAAAGAGGGTTTTCGGTTCTAGGAAAAGACAACTTGTTGTGCTTCTTTTATGTGTTTAGTTATATATTCCAACGAGTTCTAGGGGTGAGCCATGAGGACCTGGGATTGTATTTCATCCTTTAGGCCACTAATAAAAAATTCTCTGAAGAAGGCATCTATCATGCCATCCATTCTAGAATCCAAGTGCTCAAAGGTAGTTATAAAGTCTTCCATTGTGCCAGACTGTTTCAAATTGGTCAAATGACCTAAATAGTGGGTGTCGGTGTCAAAGCATTCATAAAGCTCTTCAACAAATTGGGTTCGAGCAACATACCCCTAGCATGCATTTTTACACCATCTCCATCATTGCTAGTGTTCAATATCCAAATAGAGAAGAACATAACAAAGTTTGGCCAACTCATCAATAATGCCATGCAAAGAAAAATAATGCTCCATTTGGGTGACCCAGCCTCTGGGATCGAAGCCATTAAATTTATTGATCTCAACTCAAGGAAGACAAGGGTCACGATGAAATGCATTGGAATGAAAGTATGTGGTATGGGAGGAGTCAATACCATCTACTTGGGAGGGTTTTTAAAGGAAGGGGGGTTCTGGGATCGGTTCAACAACCGGTTGAGAGTGGAAATGAGGGTGTCAAATCTTCCATTTAATTTGTCAAATCGGTCATCAACTTTGGAAAATTTGGTCTGGAATTGGTCCTCGAAATGGTCAAACTCATTCTTGTTTTTTTGTATTCCGACCTACAATTCTTGGGTGTGAGTGGTGGCCTTTTGAAAAGTTGGGGTGCCTAGGATGGGGAGTGGCTCCACTAAAAAAAGGTAGGTTAAGTGATATGTATCATTGCGATCGGGACGAAAAGGGAAGGCCAATGGGATAGGTGTCAAATAAGGGTGTCAAGAAGGGTGGGTGGGACCATAGAAAAAAGTCTTATAAGTGATAGGTACCACTATGATCAAGGTGAAAAGGGGAATCCAATGGGATAGGTCCCAAATAAGGGTGTTGGGAAGGCGGTCGAGTCCACGGAAAAAAAATTCTTAAAAATGATAGGTACCACGACAATTAAGGAAAAGAGAGGGATCCAATGGGATAGGTCCTAAATAAGGGTGTTGGCCTAAAGAAGACTGCAATGACGAATTTCCCAAATTGTTAACAAGAAAAATCGTGTAGAATTTTCGCAATCAGAATGCAGGAGGCAGGGTTGCATGGAAATAGATCTCTTGTTTTTCCTTTATGTTATGTTCCTTTCCCAAGGGTTAGTGTTTTTCAGGGTTCTTATAGACAAGGGTTTTCCATGTGTTATATCTCTCTGATATACGTGTGGGGTCGAATAGTAGTGCTTGGCCCAATATCTCAGGGAACCAACTAAGGAGGCTCGATTGTGCCCTTAGTCATACTACCTAATTACCCAGGTACTAGACATTACTTTCCAAGTATTATTCTAGGTGTCATTGTAGCAATCATGGGACCGATAGGTTAATCTAGAGTCGGTTTCAGGAGACCTAGGGTACTCGCGATATACCTGATGGTATGTGGGAGTGATGGTTTTGTATAGATTATGTCTAATGTGACACTACTTGAAGGGGCACCAACAATGGTTACGGAGGTTTCTAACAAGGTGAAATTTTTGTTTCGAGTAACCCCATGAAACCGTCTGTATTTCATGTGTGTAGTCTTCCCTAGCCGCAGTTTTACCCATTGAGCGATAGATCTATGTGCTTTAAAGACGCTGACAATACATATCTCTACCTTGAAAAAACAAATTCCCACAATTTCGGCAAAGGAAAGTGCTCTGATACTACTTATTAGGTACTAGATGTATTATAATAAGAAGAAAATAGAAATATTGCAACAAATACTAGTGGAACAGAACAGGTACAGAACCACAACACCAAAAATGATACCTTTATTAACAGAAAACAATGTTCACTTACCTCTTTGAGGGGGAAACCTCCAACAAAGTAGCACTCTAGTGCAATAATTATCAAGACAAGACTTTCACATGACTCCTACTCTTATTTGTACTAATTCTATCTTCTAAAGAACATTCTAGAGAAAGATCTTTCTAGAAGCGGAAGTTTCTATTAAGTATTCTTAAATTAGACTTGTCCATGTTATTAAATAGGATTTATTAACTAATGTTGACCTTTATTAGATGGAAAATATATTATTTTACCTATGTGAGGGGTTAGGGAGGTTAGGTCTCTAACAGTCGGTCCACCTATAAGTACTCCTTTGAGTACTTAATCTATAGTTGTGGGAGATTTTGATAGGGTCCCTTCTTCCTATGGTCCCTCCCTCTCGAAAATTGTCATGCCCCATATTATTATTATTTAAATAAATAATAAGAAAATACAATAATTATCCTAAAGGGGCTCATCCCCATATTATTATTAAATAAGTAAATAATTATAAGGAAGTAAAATAATTATCTTAAATGGGATAAAAATAATTACTTATTAATAAATATTTGGGGTAATGAAGGAAAATGGTAAAATAAGTAACGGTAATTATGGAAAAAAACCCTAAAATATAGTAAAGAATTAAAGAATGGATCATGTGGATCATGTTCTTTACCATGGATGGATTTTGTATAAGGAGGAAGAAGAAGGAGAAAAGGACATCTCATTTTTCTTGGGTAATTTGAGGACAAGGATAAGAAGAGCTAACATAGTAGTAGATTAAGGGCTCAGGGGCTCTTAGTCGTGACAATTGAGGGTTCGGTTGGGTGGAGAGTCGTCCCCCACTTCCTGTTGCAATTGGTCATATCGAATATCAAGGTATCAATATGTTTCTGAAGTCACCAGAATTACAGATATGTTGGTTCCATGTAAGTTCCTTACCTCTCACTATACTTGTGAGTTAGTAAATTTTATTGAGGTTTTCATGTATTAGAAATCAATGGTTATTTAATTGGGTAATTTTTGTAGTTATGATTGTTAGTGGATCAAGCCATATATATGGACCTATTAGAGTGAAGGGTTTCATCCCTCAAGGCCTATGAGCCTTCCCAATTAGAATTGCAAATCTAAAAATATCAATCTAGAATAGCATTTTAGATAAATAGAGATCTGAAATATAATTGTAGATCTAAAA
>JASDQU010104322.1:48220-77769 GCA_032191745.1 Picea mariana | reverse complement strand
AATTGTCTCATGCATTGAGGCATAACTACTATTATGAACCTGGCACACATAATCCCTTACTCAATCAAAATCCATTTTAGAAGTATGAGAAGATTGAATACGTGAAATGTCTTCCCTAAATTGATTTTTTTTCCCGATTTTCTATATGTACCCGTACATGTATCATATTATTTTGTTTACCAAATATACTCCAACAAGTGTTGAAACTACAATAAATAAAATGGAGGAATTGGTTGCATTTGAAAAGGCCAATGGGTCAATTATAATCTATGACTTTGCTTATGCAATTTACATGTTTGATGACAATCCAAAATCGATTTATGTAATTCCTAGTCCAAGAGAGGTTGCAATTGAGACTTCATCATTTTCAAAATATCTTGGCTTTATAGGTGTTCATCTTGGGTGGATAGTTGTCTTTGATGAGCTTTGATTCTCTGATGGATTTCCTATTGCAAATGATTTCAACCAAATTATGATCTGGATTATTTTCGGAAAGAAATGAGAGCGGAGATATAATAAAGAAATGTATAGAGATATCTCAGATATCCAATAATATAACAGAAATATATTATAGATGCAACGATAAACACAGAGATACAGTAATACACAATTTCTATTAATGAGCGAAATGTACAAAACAATAAAAATACAGAGTGAAAGACTTGCTAGAATGGTGGAAAATTATCTCTGAGAAGAGATGTGTTGGCTACTCACATTCACAATAATATGGTTACAATGAGGCTATAAAGGCCTTTTTAACATAAATAAAATCCAAAACCCTAACCATGAAAGATGAAAATCCAACAGTTTTGTGGACCCCGTTTTGGGTAGTTTGGTGTATCAACTTCTCGGGGGTGTAACTTTGGCATACAATCTTCATTTGGGGTGCACGATATCTTGTTGGAAAGGTATCATCAAGGATGTTCATTTTGGGGGCTCAATCAAAGACTTTGGATTTTCTTGAGGTACTCGATCCCAAAAAAACTTCATTTAGGCCCTCAAAATGGCCCTGGAAGTTTAGGAACCAAAAAACTGCTAAAAATAGTAAGTTGCCAGAAGACTGTTTTGAGTCAGTTGGAATGGGTGGGTGGCCACTGATATCCACCTGGATCAATCCTCCATCCTTAGGAATAAATGGTCTCCATTGCATTGAGTGCCTAGGGGCTTGGGAAAAACGTTTACTGAATCTGCATCTTGATGAGCTACTTTCCTTGCTAGAGAACTTGTGTTTCTTAGCTTGTTGAAGGTTGTCACAAACCTGTGTCTAGAAGGGTTGGACCTTTTTAACTAGTCTGGCTACATGATATGCCTATGTGCAGAAGGAATCTTTACGCTTTTCTGCAATCTTTTTGACCTGCTTATGTTGGATAGAATGTGCTTGGACCGAGGCTACAATGGTTGTAGTGTCCTTTTGTTCACCTTTTGAATAGATTATGAAGAAGCTAAATTTTGTAGTATGATATACTACCTTGCAGCACTATTTAGGTGGTACAGCATTCGAAACTACCTCTGGTATCCTGTAGAGATGACCCCCAAGAGTAACAATGACACTACGGGGTCGAGACTCATAAATGGCATGTCGCTTCCACATATATGGTTGGCCCAAGAGATCATCACAGAAATCCAGTGGGGAAACATCACATAATACCTCATCCTTGAAGGGTTAGATGTCATATGACAATCGACACTGCTAGTTGACACGAAGATCTCGTCCCTAGTGAAGCCACCCGATGTTGTATGGTTGTAGGTGTGGTGTTTTCGACAATCCCAACTATTTAAAGACCTCCGTTGAGATAAGGTTCTTCTGTCTTTTGCTATCAACAATAAAATACAGTGGGGTCCCCTTCACCCACATCTGTGAATGAAAAAGGCACTCCCGCTCTTCAAGATATACTGGTTCTTCTAGTTGAATTGTGGTCATGACAATAGTAGTGGGGTCTACGTCGATGATATGTCTTCTACTAGTATTTTCTTAATCAAATTCAGAATCAGGGTTCAACTCCTTGTCTTTCATCTCGACCACCAATGATTTTTTTGAGCGACATTCATCGGTGTTGTGCTAGGGGTTTTTGCAAAAATTGCACCATTTTCCAGTGTCCTTCTTCATATTTTTGTTACCCTTCTTTTCTTGTGGCTTGAATTGGTTTTCTGAAGACTGGTTGTTAGGTTCATCTTTACCATAATTTGGTTGTTTCAGATTTGCAGACCCTAAATCCCACTTGTTCTGGTGCTTAAATTTCTACTCGATTTTAACAGCATATCGATAAGCAACACCCAGTGATGAGATGTCCAGAAAATCCATTTCAGTTTGGATGTATCTGTGTGGAGCCCCATGGTGTTTCAAAACCAGATGTCACTTGGAGTCTTTGATACCCATCTTGGTGAGCAAGGCATGGAAGGTATTGGTGAAATATGACACTTCTTGGCCCCTCTCTTGCCTAAGTGTGGTCCATCTCATGTATTGGTTGTCATAGTTGCCAACAGGGTAATATTGTTCCTTGACTGCATCCACAAAAAAATCCCAAGTGGGATCATCCCCATATATTCCAGACTCCTATGTGGAAATTTCCTCCCAGTAACTTTCCTACCAATGTTTGACATGGGGGAGAGCCTTAAGGAGTGTGAAGGTGATATATTCCCTATCGGAGAAATTATGAACAGAGAAATAACCTTCTAGCAGATTTAACCATTTTTCTAGGGTATCTGTATCTATTTGTCCTTCAAATATGGGAATATCAAAATTAACTTGTAATTTGAAAAGAGAGGTGCCTCCAAAGTGGTCGCTTGATTAAGACGCTCTTGTTTTTATCGGCAGGCATTGAAGGATGTGGGAAAAATTCTTCATCCTTTCGTCCATCTATCGCGTGAGAGCTTACTCAAGCAACAAATTAATATAATCATTTGCTCCATCATTTTTATTTTCTTCCTCCGTGGAGGGTTTCTTGGGAATGCCATAGATATTGTTCTCAAGAGAGACAAGCTCAAGACCCAACTTTCTATACTTGGACCTCGCCAGGACATGCACTGAAAAAACGATCAAGAGCATCCTACTCTGATACCACTGATCCGAATTATTTTCGGCATGAAATGAGAGCGGAGATATAATAAAGAAATGTAAAGAGATATCTTAGATATCCAATAATATAACATAAATATATCATAGATGAAACCATAAACACAGAGATACAGTAATACACATTTTTTATTAATGAGCGAAATGTACAAAACTGTAGAAATACAGAGTGAAAGACTCGCTAGAATGGCAGAAGATTATCTCTGAGAAGAGTTGTGAAGGATACTCACATTCGCAATAATATGGTTACATTGAGGCTCTAAAGCGATTTTTAACATAAAGAAAATCCAAAACCCTAACCCCGGAAGATGAAAAGCCAACAGTTTTGTGGACCCTATTTTGGGTAGTTTGGTGTATCAACTTCCTGGGGGTGTAACTTTGGAATATGATATTCTTTTGGGGCGCACAATATCTCGTTGAAAATGTATCATCGAGAATATTTATTTTGGGGACTCAATCAGAGTCTCTGGCCATCATTGAGGTGCTCGATCCCGAAAAAACTTCATTTAGGCCCTCAAAATGGCCCCGAAAGTTTAGGAACCAAAAAACTGCTAAAAATAGTAAGTTTCTAGAACACTGTTTTGAGCCAGTTACAATAGATGGGTGCCCACTAATATCCACTTGGATCAAATTATGTGCACTCTTTTTAATGGGGCATCTAATATTTCACAAGTTGGGGGATTAACTCAAATCAAATATTTCTAAGAATATACATTTTTAATTCATACACCTAGAATTTCATTACAAATAGAAATTATATATTATACTTCCAAATAATACAAACTTTAGACTTCATCAATTAATCCATAAAATCAAGCCCTAAAATCATTTATAACAATTTTTAGACAATTGGTTGTCATTGATGTCAACCCTCGGAATGTTCGAGATACCCCATAGTTGTGATCGATATTGATGGTGAGTTAGTTGTTGTTGATGTCAACAAGAGTGATGTCAGTAGATGTGTTGGGTTCATTTGATGAAGTCTGCATGTATCCCCGAAGGTGTGGTCATGAGACCCAAATTTGTTTGAGGAATATGGACATGAAGGACAATGTAAATGTAGGTAAGACAATAATAGATGGATACTACTCATCATGTCATTTTCGGTGATAGGTGGTATGCCACATAGTTCCTCACGATTGAGGATTTATGAGGTCATGAAGTTGGAAGCCCCAAATATGGGTTAAGAAGCCCCTATGGAAGCCCCAAAGATGGGTTAAGAAGTCCCTAATTGGTTGCAAGTCATTAATGAAAGGGTAAAGTGGTTGTAATAAGAAATCCCTAAAGTAAGGAAAGAGGTCACTTATAAAAAAATATAAATACACCTCAAGGAGGCTCTCATAAGTACATTCACACACACATTCTATTGAATATATCTAAGTGAATAAGTGATATGGTTTATATTTTTATTGGAAAATGTGAGTAACCCTAGTTTCTGAGGTATTTGTGGGTTACAGGTCAGCAGGGTGTGGATGTATGCGATATGTAGTAGAGGAAAGCGTGGATATACGTGGGGAGTAGAGGACCAAGTCACGGATATATGAAAAGGCTTGTGAAAGGTTGACAAGTGATGCTTGTACCAGGTTGTTGATGCCCAGGTTGGTTTACTCATTTGTTATCTGATACAGCAGGGTGTCTACAGGAACAAAGGTATGCTTATGTGTTATCTTTGAGGCTTATCCTTATTTTTTTATGGTACATGCTTGAGGCATTTCATGGTAGTGATTATGCATGGTACACCTTGGTTATGACGTGATACCTTGTTATAAGTACACTCTTGTCTATATTGATATATGTCATGGTTATGGTTTATTATTAGAGACATATCTTTATGATGTTGGTACAAGGTTGATATACACACTTGGTATTTGGTAGCATATGTATGAGATACATCTCTTGATGTTATTAGTACTTGGATGGATGATTGGCATGTTGTTTGAGGTATGTAGTTGATGATATGATGCATGGTCAGAGGCATGTGTTGGTGATCTTGGTACAGACTTGAGTATTTTGTTCAGGAAATTCATTGTTGATATCTTTTGTTACATGGTTATGGTATGATACATTGTTAGAGGCACATCTTGGATACTTGGCATATGGTTTGATGGTATCTCTTGGTAATGGTTTATGAATGTTGGCACATTCTTGAGGCACATGATTTGAGGTACATCTTGGTTACTTGTTGATGATGTTATGGTCATGCCTTGGTATCTTTTTGAGGCATTGGTATATGTTTGAGGCACATCTTTGGTGCATGGTGTGAGGCATATTCTTGGTACATATATGAGTTGCATGCCTTGGTGATGTTGGTACATGTTGAGGTACACCTTAGTGATGTTATGGTACATTGATTAGTAGTACATCTTGGCTATATTGGTATCTTGGTATTGTGGCTATCTTGGTTATGATTGAGTCACTTCATTGATGATATATTATGATGTACGTGATATGGTACATGGTTGATGTACTTGGTATGGTACATGTTTGATGCATGATATGGTACATGGTTGATGTACATGATATGGTACATGGTTGATGTACATGGTATGGTACGAGTTTGGGTACATGGTTGATGTACATGATTGATATACATGGTATGGTACAGGTTTGATGTACATGGTCGATGTACATGGTTTGGTGATGGTTTGGTATCCATGTGAGTGGATCACTTGGTTGATGGTATATTAGTGACAGAGATAGTGATAGGGATAGTGACAGGTTGGATGATTGGTTGATCATCAATGACAGGTTTATGTGACATTGGTAGTCACAAGTTGATGTGGCAGTGGTAGTCACAGGTTGATGTGATAGTGACATTGATAGGTTGGTTGATGTAGTGGTAGTGGCAGTGATTCTACACTTATATTTTAGGGTGGTAGGATGGGGAAATGAAATGGGGTTGTAGCCTCCTTCCGGTTGGTGTTGGAGAACACAGGGAGTTGGATCTTCCTTCAGGTTGGAGCCTGAGAATCAGGGGGTTGTAGCCTTCTTCTAGTTGGAGCCAAAGAATTCAGGGAGTTATATCTTCCTTCATGTTGGAGCTTGTAAATAGGGGGTTGTATCCTCCTTCTAGTTGTAGCTGGAGAATTGGGAAGTTGGTGCTTCCAATTAATGTATTCTTGACAATATATAAGAAAGAATTATGTGGTTTTCTCACATTTGGGTTTCCTCATAAATCCTAATGTATTGTGTATTGTGTATTTGATGTGATGTTTCTTATGTTTATATGCTCATGATATATTGAATGCAATCATAGATGATACATTGATAATATACTACTGATAAAGTTGAAGTTTATATATTGTGGTTAAGAGTGGTAAAAGTGATCATACTGATTCACCCCCCCTCTCATTATTCCAACAATTGGTATCAGAGAAGGTTCATTTAGGAAACAGTTTAACCATTGGAATGAAGATCATGGAGTGCACTATGTTTTGGGTGCCACATTTTGATGGTCATAATGGTCATACATTTGAAATGTGGAGTATCAGGATGAAAACATTTTTAGAGGCACAAGGATATGATGTTTGTAAATCACTTGTTACAGGATACATCGCTACAAATAAACCAAAGATTGCATCCAAGAAAGAATTGAAAAGAAACAAAAAAATAGAAACGGATTTCATCTAGGAAGTATTATGTGATTCAATAAGAGAGGAAGTTGGAAAATTTTCATGAGCTAAAGAACTTTGGGATAAGTTACATAATATCTACTTTAAGCATTCTCTCATTACAAAGCTAGAGAATGATAAAGAAGAGGAAAGAATAGAACAAGAATATGGATGCTCATCATGTCATACATATTCAGAAGAAGAAGATTGTGAAGAAGGCATAGTATATCTTCAAGCAGAATTAATCAATGATTTAGATGAATTCATGAAATAAAGGAAGAAAAAAAATTCTCTTGAGGAACAATTAGTCAAGAAGAATTCTCAAGAAAGTTCTGAAGAAGCCCAGTAGGTCATCATGAATCTAAAATCTCATCCAGAAGAAGATAGAAGGATTGAAGAAACATACAAAATTCATATGGAAGAGAAGCAGTGTTTGGAAGCGAAAATAGCGACACAAAGAAAGGAAGAAGAAAAGAGAGAGAATATTTTGACAGATCATCTGAAGGAAATATCAAAGGACTTTAAAAAAATTGAAGAATAATTTAGTCAAGAACAAAGAATACTTGAAAAGGAAATCATCACTTTGAATATCCAACTTGAAGAAGCAAAGAGAACAGAAAAAGTCATGAAGATTCGAATGATGATGAAAGAAGAAGAGGTTGAGAAGCTTGAAGAAGAAGTTGTCAGATTGAGAGTTCAAATTGGAAAGCTTAGCAAGAACATTGAAGAGAAATAAACATCAACATCATCAGTAAACAAATTTGAAGAAAAGCACTCCAGGTTGCTAGAAAGGAAGAATGAATAAAAGAGAAAGAGTTATGCAGAAGTACTCAAAGGAAGGAATCATGGTCAGCCAGAATCAAAGAATAATGAGTATAATAGAGATACATCTTCAACAAGACCTTGCACATTCAATCAACAAAGAAGCTCCAATCATGATGAAGGGATCAACAAAAGAGAAGATCATGATCAACCAAGGAAAGAATTCAAAAGGACTACACCACAAAGAATATTATTCACTCCCACGTATGTAAATTTCTCTTATGGTCATTGTTTTAATTGTACTAACTTTGGACATAAAGCAGTAGATTGCAAGGCTTATGGAAGAAAGGTTCAAGCAAAAAATGCTTATGTGACTCCACATAACATTGAATGTTACAAATGCCACAATTATGGTCACTTAGCTTCTGATTGTAGAAGCATGATGGATAATCCTATGAAAGATAACATTAATATCATATATGAGAAAGTTTGGAAAAGAAAACAAGAAGAGTAGATGAATGAAGGACACCCAGAAGTCATACTCTCAGGATTGGAAATAGTACAAGATCAAGAAAAATATTCAGGAAAACAGGAGTATGTCAGATACAGGAAGGTTTGGAGAAGAAATGAAGGACAAGAAGAGCATGTGAATAAAGAACAGGTCCCAAAGATCGTAGGATTTGCAGTAGTGCGAGAAAGAAAAGAATTGCAAGTGAATAAATAACAATACCAAGAGATTCTACTCTCATGAATTGTAGTGCAAGATCATAATGAATCCATAGGAAAAAAGGAAGAATTCAGAGTTCATAAAGATGATGAGTCTATAGACAAAGAGGAAGATTACTCTGCATTAGGGTGGATTCCTCCATTGTTCTGAGCCATCCGGCTTGGAGACCCCTAGCAATAAGACTATTGAATAGGGGGAGTCTATGCAGTAACTACTACAGATTAGAGAACCATCCTTCGAGTAGTTTGAAGTGTTTGCATAGACAGATTCAGAAAAGTCAGATAGAAGAAGTACGGAATAACAAATTGATTGATTGAGAAGTTGTGTTCCCATGTAGATATCATAGGAATATCATTAACACACCTTCAGGCAGGGATACATTCATTACAGGTGGTTCCATACATGTAAAGTATGGTTTGAATATAGAGAAGACCAGTGGACATATTTGATTTAGTATGAGAAACAAGAATATGTGATTATCAGTTGCAGTAGAGAAGCCTTCATGATAGTATAGTGACAGATGGTTCAGCATTGTGAATAGTTGAGTAGAATAGTTATGGATAGATTATGACATATGGACAGAGATGGATTTATGATATCATTAGAATATCTAGACAGATATGTGGCAGAGCATATTTTCAATTGGAATCAGTTTAATCAATGGATAAGTGGAATCAGTTGGTCACAAGAAGACAAGCAGTGAAAGGCACAACAGAACAGGGAAATATAAACCTTCAACAAAAGATACATCATCAAAGGGACATTGTTGAACATTATGGTCATTGACATCTAAACAGTGAACATAACATGCCATGAATATTTGAATTCAAGAAAATTTGAATGCTTGGTATATATGTCAGATAATTACAAGAGGAAGCACCAATGGACAAGAAGCACTAGAAGAAAGGAAAGGAAACATACATGTAGCCCTACATTGATCTACACAATATCTTGCAAAGAAGTCAAAGAGAGATAAATCGTCAAAGAAAGAGATCAGGAAGGAAAGATTAGAAGCATGCAGACATGGGGAGACATACTGAGAAGGGGGGGGAGGGGGGTTCCCTTTTCCTGTGATTTCAAAGGGGGAGAAAGATGAATATAATAAGAGAAAGATTGTTTAGAGAAAGTATACTTTCAGGAGGATTCACTCTTTGATATCAAAAGAGAAGAGCAACATGAGGAGAGAAATGCGTGAAGAAAAAGAACGGAAGCATGAAGACAAGGGGAGCAGCCCCAATGAGAGATACCATTTTACATTGATGTCAAAAGGGGGGAGAGAGAAACATTGATGAGGATAAATGGTCACAGGGGAGCATGAGTATTGCAGTATGAGTGTTGGCATAAATGCCAAAGGGGACATTTTTGGAAAATTGGTTGTCATTGATGTCAACCCTTAGAGTGTTTGAGATACCCTAGAGTTGTGATCGATATTGATAGTAAGTTAGTTTTCATTGATGTCAACCAAAGTGGTTGATGTCAATAGATGTGTTGGGTGCATTTAATGAAGTCTACATGTAGCCTCGGAGGTGTGGTCATGAGACCTGAAGTTGTTTGAGGAATATGGACATGAAGAATAATGTAAATGCAGGTAAGACACTCATAGATGGATATTACTCATCATGTCATTTTCAGTCATAGGTGGTATGCCACGTAGTTCCTCACAGTTGAGGATTTATGAGTCCATAAATTTGTAATCCCCAAATATGGGTTAAGAATCCCCTAATTGGTTGCAAGTAATTAATGAAAGGGTAAAGTGGTTGTAACAAGAAACCCCTAAAGTAAGGAAAGAGGTTACTTAGAAAAAGTATAAATACACCTCAAGGAGTCTCTCATAAGTAAATTGGCACACACTCTATTGGATATCTCTAAGTGAATAAGTGATATGGTTTAGATTTTTATTGGAAAATATGAGGTCAAATATGAGGTAGAGAGGATAAGGTTGTGAAGGAAGGTTGAAGGTGAAATTCTCGAAGTTACACCAAATGTGAGTAACCCTGGTTTATAAGGTATATGCGGGTTATAGGTCAGCAGGGCACGGATGTACTTAGGTATAGTGGAGGAAAGTGTGGATATATGCGGGGAGTAGAGGAGAAAGTCACGGATATATGAAAAGGATTGTGAAAGTTTGAGAAGTGATGCGTGTACCGAGTTTTTGATGCACAGGTTGGTTTACTCATTTGTTATCTAATATAGCAGGGTGTCTACAAGATCATAGGTATGCTTATGTGTTAGTTTTGAGTCTTATCCTTATGTTGTTATGGTACATGCTTGAGTAATTTCATGGTAGTGATTGTGCATGGTGCACCCCGATTATGGTAGAATACCTTGTTAGAAGTACAGTCTTGGCTATATTGATATCTAGTTTGGTATATGTCATGGTTATGGTTTATTATTAGAGACATATCTTTATGATGTTGTTACAAAGTTGAGATACACTTGGTATTTGGTAGCATATGTATGAGATACATATCTTGATATTATTGGTACTTGGATGGATGATTGGCATGTTGTTTGAGGTATATGGTTGATGATATGGTGCATGGTCAGAGTCATATGTTGGTGATATTGGTACAGACTTGAGTACTTTGTTGAGGCACTTCATGTTGGTATCTTATGATGCATGGTGATGGTATGATACATTGTTAGAGGCACATATTGGATACTTGGAATATGGTTTGATGGTATCTCTTGGTAAATGGTTTATGGATGTTGGAACACGCTTGAGGCACATGGCTTGAGGTACATCTTGATTACTTGTTCATGATTTGATTGTCATGCCTTGGTATCTTGTTGAGGCATTGGTATATGTTTGAGGCACATATTTGGTGCATGGTGTGAGGCATATTATTGGTACATGTATGAGGTGTATGTCTTGGTGATGTTGGCACATGTTGAGGTACACCTTAGTGATGTTATAGTACATTGATTAGTAGCACATATTGGCTATATTGGTATCTTGGTATTGTGGTTATTTTGGTTATGCTTGAGGCACTTCATTGATGATATCTTATGATGTACATGATATCGTACATCGTTTATGTGCTTGGTATGGTACATGGTTGATGCATGAGGATGGTACATGTTTGATGTACATGATATGGTACATGGTTGGTGTACATAGTATGGTGCAGGTTCTGGTACATGGTTGATGTACATGGTTGATATACATGGTATGGTACATGTTTGATGTACATGGTTGATGTACATGGTTTGGTGATGGTTTGGTATCCATGTGAGTGGTCAATTGGTTGATGGTATATTAGTGATAGAAACAGTGATAGGGACAACTACAAGTTGTATGATTGGTTAATCATCAGTGACAGGTTGATGAGATATTGACATTGACAGGTTGTTTGATGTGATAGTGACAGTGACAAGTTGTCAGTTGATGTATTGGTGACATTGGTAGTGACAGTATTAGTGATAGTGATAGTGAGTCTACACTTATATTTCAGGGCAGTAGGATGGGGAAAGGAAAGGGGGTTGTAGCCTCTTTCCAGTTGGTTCCAGAAAACACAAGGAGTTGGAGCTTCCTTCATGTTGGAGCCTGAGAATCAGGGGGTTTTATCCTCCTTCCGGTTGGAGCCAGAAAATTCAGGGAGTTGTAGCTTCCTTCAGGTTGGATCTTGTAAATAGGGGGTCATATCCTCCTTCCAGTTGTAGCTGGAGAATTGGGAAATTGGTGCAACCACCTGCTCCTGATCTGCATCATCATATTCTTCTTCAATATTATCTTCTTCCTCTACATTATTGTACTTTACTGGTCTTCCTCTTCGATCATATCTTACAATGTATGACCAACCTGCTCTACCAAGTACCTCTAAGTAAAAGACTTTCTCACATTGACTTGGAAGAACATAAAGCTATGTACTTGGTTCAAACTCCCTTTTATTAACCATGTTAAATCCATTAGCATGCTCAATAACAATTCTTTCAAGATCACGTTCATGAATCCGTAGCGTGTACCATTTGAACTCAAAAAAAAATATTTTAAATGAATTAAAATCNTTATATCCTCCAAATACCCATAGTATCTATTTTTAGTTTCTTCTGGATGCTTGTCACTTCTAGAGGAAACATTTGTGATCCTAAACACTACAGTTATCCCACAATATGAGGATTTCATCTTATCATCCAACTTTTTCATACGAAATTTACAGCCATTACACCACATAGCCTTGTGGTGTTTCAACTGCAACATGAACAACAAGTAAAAATGCATTGTCCATTAGTAAACGTCATGTAATATGGACTTAGTAAATATATATTTCAAAAAATAAACAAACCAAATATATTGATATAATGGGAAATAACTATAAAAATGTGGGTGATTATACTTGTCTTTTTATCTTTTAAACCAAAGGCTAAATCAATTTCCCTTTGCGTAAGATCAAGAAATTCATGTCGATAATGATGCATTGTTTTAGTCATCTTACTAAACCCTTCCCATGATTACCTACCATAGTATTCTTCACATAGTTCTATCCAATACTCCATCCAATCAAGATTGATTGCAATTTATAAATGTAGAGCATCCCACTCTCATCCAACTATATGAAAAAATAACAATTGAATATCAATAATTATCTATCATTGGCAAATTTTAATATAGTTGATGGAACAAAAACAAATGAATGAGTATGACAATATAAAATTGAAAAATTAAATGTATAACATATTAAATCTACAACATATAATTACCTTTCACGGTCTTCATTCTACCTTTCCCCAATAGGACCTCCCCTTCAAATTTTTTAATGGAGTCGAGATGCCAAATGTGAGGCACATTCATATTTTCTTCTAATTTAGGAAGATATTGACTAATATGCACCATGCATTGATATACCATATAGCCCTCCACCATGGAACCCTCAGGACATTCTCTTTGTCTAACAAACTCCTTCAATGACTTCAACTGCCTCTCCACCATCCACATCAACCTTGTGCATATTGTTCCACATAATTCAATCTCCTCAACTTGGTGTATGAGGTAGTGTTCTTGTGTATTGAAAAATGTTGGAGGTAGATACTTATGCATTTCACACATTAGTCGGGGAATTTATCTCTTCCAATACCTTATATCTTCTTTATGGATTTGTTTAGATGCCACCTACAAATGGTGCAAGAAAATAACAGGTTTGAACAATATTATATAAAATTGTAGATAAAACAAAATATGTCAATAATTTCTCATAAAAAGCATTGAAGAAAAATTTTCCATTTAAAAATGCATTACTTACCTCATGTTTTTTCCAAGATCATATATAACTTGTTTTATGTTGTTGTCAAAGATGTTCGGGAGAGATAGAGGTAGAACACACTGTAACAAAAAGAAAATAATTAATATTTATTTCCAAATTAGAGAAAACAATTACTAGAAATATGTATACCAATATGTTAATATACCTAATAATTACCTTAATGAATGTATTCCAGTCATGTGTTTTAACCCCACCAAAATCACCTTTTTTTGTTAAGATATTTTATATGTTCGACGAAAACCCTGTTGGAAACCTAATTTCCTGAATGACCTCTTTTACAACATTGTTCTGTTTCTTTTTCAATAACCATGGAAGACTAATATTTTGTTCTCGACCGTCACCATTAGAATTAATAATCACACTTTGCAATGCGTGATTAGCTTCCTGGATGTCACTACAGATATTTCCAATTCTTTCTTTGTCAATCCTTCCATCTAAGATTCACCATAATAATTTTGTTATATTCTTCCCAATATGCATTGTATCAAACATATTAACTATTTGTAGACCTGCTTGTAGTAGGACAACCTACTGAATTGTATGGGGTAACTTTTCATTCATCGTGGAATCCCATTCATGCATTAACGCCATTCATGAAACATAAACGAAATCACATTAACACTAATTAATCAGTATAGCTAGGTACTGAGCTGAACAAAATTCACTGGAAAAAAAAAATCATAAGATTTATAATATTATGATACATAAATAATTTGCATACCTTGACGATTTCTATTATATTCCAACTTCTATAGATGAGGTTTCATTCTTTGTGGTTTTTTCTATTCTCTTCTTTACCATTGAATTTTTCTTTGTGAGTAGTTCAATAACTATGGTTCTTAGGCAGAAAGTGCCTACAGTCATCTAACACCTCATTTCCTAGAATTGTTGAACGATGAGATTTTATCTTAGCACCACAAACTCGACATGAAAATTTACCCTTTGTTTGAAGACCTGGAAGATATATGAATTAATGTAGCAAATTAGGATTACAATTTTAAAAAATGCATGATATTTTCAAAAAAATATATAATATTCAAGCGCAACGAAAAGTTACATACCACAAAAATGTGTTAACTTGGGAGCATCATGAATTTTCCATGCAAGTATTCTATGGAATTGAAATCATTTTTTCCCTATTGGTTTCGAGATGTCATACATAATGATCCCAACCCATAACTTCAACAACTCATCGATAAGAAGCTCAATATATACATTCATATATTTAACTTGGTGCTTACCTAATTGGTTCAACATACATTAATTATATTTAGTTATATGTCCTTATATATAAAAGATATAATTATCATGAACGAAACAAATAAATGAAATATTATGTCATACTTTCATGTAAATAAAGACAAGCTAATTAAATACATGGAACAATCATTGCGAACATTGTGCGCTATCTCTTATCGACATCCAAGGAAGAAGGTTATTGTTTATAACAAAAACATACCAAACTGAGTAAGTAGAACGAAGCTCTACAAATGGATTGACACCATCAACTGCCAATGAAAGTCTAACATTACGAGGTTCTTCTTTAAAAAATGGTCATTTTTCTTCGATGTTCTTCAATACAAAACCATATGTAGGCATTCGAAGAACATCATCTTCACTTCTTTTCTTTGCATGGAAATCCATAAACTGTGTTATACTTTGGCACTTGAACAACCATTGCAAACGTGGAATTATGGGAATATAACGGAGAACTTTGCGAGACACCTTTTTTGTTTCTTGATCAGTTTGATATCTACTTATTTGACATTGTGGACATTCATTTTTTTATGCATATTTTCCATAGTATATGATATGATCATTGGGACATGCATCAATAGCTTGATACTTCACTCCAATTTATTTCATAATCAAATATATTTCTCAATATGTGTGTGGTAAAATATTTGACAGTGGTAATAGAAATTCACCTAACAATCTACACCATTCAAAACAATAAGTCAATGTAAACAATATTAATCATAAATATCACATCCCTACTTTACGAATTAGTTAACAATAACAATATAGAAAAATAGTCAACCTTTATGTACATGTGAGCATGACATAAATAATACATTACATACCTTAGGATCTGTGTGAGACATGTGTTTGATAAACCATTCAAAACCTCCAAGTTCACCAACAACAATATAGAATATGTAAGATTTGTTGTTGAGCCTTCATAAAGAGGTTGTTGTGACTTCTTGAGTAGAGGATTAACATCATGAATATGATCCTGGTTGTCCTTGTCCATTGCAAAAAATGTGTCTTGGATCAATATATGTATCTCATCTTCTTGATTTGTATCAATAACGCTATCTTCATCCATATCATCATTAAGAAATTGATCTTCAATATTCTGATCTCCATGTTCCTGATCTTGTATAGTAGTATTTCTGCTACTTCATGGCAAATAACTCTCCGAAGGTTGACATTTTGGGGGAATTGTCTATATATTTACAAACAATATATTAAAATTAGTGTGTATAGAACATATATTAAAACGATAAAAAAATTGGCAAATACATGACATGATCACTATTACAAAGAATACATTATATAATGAATAATGTCTTACCAAGGGATGATATTCATAACCCCATTCAATGTGCCCCTTCTCCCTACAATGTTTTTCAACTGTTGTTATTAAAATTCTTCTTGTTTGCAAGCCCCTGCAATCATTGCAACAACAATAACATTTTTCATTGCCCTTCGCCTCCATTAATGTCTCTCTAAACTGAGCAAGCCTCCCTTCATTTTCATTCATAGTATATATTAATTTGACATGGTAATTTCCTACAAGAACCAATTACACGATTAAAAAATAAAATTTTGTTAAAAATTTGAAAATAAAATAAAATTAAAACTTCATATACTTCGTGGTCCAATCACAGGAAATATATGTTGCAATGCTAAATTTTGAAAAAATTATTAAAAGAAATTAATTTAAAAATTCATATACTTTGACGTTCAATCACATGAAATATATGTAGCAATGCTAAATTTCAAACAAAAAAAAAAATTGGTTAAAACATTCATGTTAAAAAATTTTGAAATTAAAATTTCTTAACATAGATTTATATTAAAAGAGATAGAAAAATAAAAAATACTAACCTTGAAAGTATAAAATCTGAGCTATGTAGATCGAGAATTGGATGTGTTAAACTAGTACGTGACATAAAACATTAGGGCTCAAACAATGACCAACAAATTTGTCACAACTATATCAAATTTGTCGAAATTTGTCGAAATTTGTCTTAAGGACATGTATTTATAGATAGATTCTGGTCAATATAGCGACGGAAATAATTGAGTTGACCCTGCAAAAAGTCAATACCCATTACACTACATGTGTGGTTCGCATGTGTCGCACAAGTGTTGATATAGCAACGAAAATTTGCGTATATATAAACGATTTTCTGAATCTGTCACTATATCGATGAACGTCGGGGACAAACTAAAAAATAAATAAAAGAAAGACAATTTTTTAATGTATTTTTCCATGAATTATAGAAATCTGGAAATATTTTGTTACATTTTGGGCCCATATGTACTAGTGTAAATACTTGTTGAGCACACTATTCATCAAACACATGAATGTAAATGGTGCATTTATAAGCCCAAATGGCACCACTCCAAACTCATAGTGCCCTTACCTTTTTCTAAAGGTTGCCTTGTGGATGTCTTCATCCTTAATTCTAACTTGATGATATCCTGACCTTAAATCTATATTTTAGAAGAATGTAGACCCTCTAAGTTGATCAAAGAGATCATCTATTCTTGATGGCCATATTTTTCGGTTGCCTATAATCAATGCATAGTATCAAGGTACCATATTCCTTCTTTGCGAATAAGGCTGGTGCTCCCCATGGAGATACACTGAGCCTGACATAACCCTTGCCCATCATTTCTTTCAACCGAATCTTTAGCTCCACCAACTCTGGCATACTCATTCTGTAAGGCACTCTCAACATTGGCACCATTCACGGCATGAGATCAATTGAAAATTCAAGGTCTCTTTTCAGAGGTAATCTAGGCACTTCCTCTAGAAACACATCCCTAAACTCCCATAGCACCGGGTGATGTTCGACCTTCAGATCCTTATCTTCGATTGAGTTTAACACTTGTATAGCATACATGGGACACCCTTTTCTGCTACACTTCTTGAGTTGTATCATTGATATTTGTATCACTGAGACTCGCTTCCAAATACCTTGAAAAATTCTTGTATTTTCTTTCTCATCTTCACATTCTAGAATCTTCTCATAACAATTTAATTTCACTTTGTGGGTATCTAACCAATCCATTCCCAACAACATGTCACAAGAACCAAGGGGTAGGATATTCAGAACCTCCTAGGTCTAAAATCCCCCCAGCTCAATTGAAAAAAATTCAACTACCTCCACCACTTTCCTCTTTGTTCTGGTGGCTAGCTGAACTAACCACACTTTAGGGTGCTTATTTCTTTGTAAGGAATATGACTCAACCACTCAAGGTGAAACATAACTAATATTAGATCCTAGGTTAATTAAAATAGAGACTGGGTTTTTAGTAATAATACCTTCCAACTCCACCACAAAATCTTGGTGTTCTTCTTGTCGATTTTCTACCGTTGCATAGATTTTCGGTATGCTTCTGGCCACGTCATTGACTGAAACTTTTTCTTCCACATTATGCACTCTTCTATTGTCTTGAAATAGTAGTTGATCCCAAGTTGAAGCAACACCCCAAGGTGCTCAATATGTCTACTGTACTCCCTACCCAATCATAATCTATATATCCCTGCAGCCTCTTTTCACCTGAGACATATCTGAGGCCATATCCAACTGTACCATGTTGGTATTTCAACACATGTTTTGATGCAACCTAATGCTAGTGTATCAACTCTACTATAAATTGTATCAAGGTGAAAAGAAAACATCTATCCTGGTGTTAACCAGGTACATCAAGGATCCAATCAACTGTATGTACATCATGGGATCCACCAAATTTGAATATGAAGCAGAATCACTCAACTTCTACATATTTTTCTCCGTAAGTGTAGCCATGGAATTGCGGTCCATCATATTGAACCTTATCAATATCCCATGACTGAGGAAGATCTCATATGATCTTCATCTCACCTCCAATCCCAAGAAATAGTACATCCAACCAAGATCCTCCACCTTGCAATCTGACGCCAAATCCGTCTATTTCTGAATCAAACCCTGATGTTAAGTTTGCTTCACTGCTCCCTAAATGACTAAGGAAAAATACATACCCCATTCCTCCTAGTTGGTTGCCTCCTCCATCACTATAGAAAAGTCTATTGAAACAAGGGAATCCTCCGAGGTGGTCTCACATCTCCTTTAAGTCTCCTACCTCTAAATCTTCTCTCTTGCCTCCTCAACTCATGAAACCTATATGTCAATCCTGGAAGATGTATCTTTCCTACCTGAACTTGAGGGGGAACTCCCTTTGAATGATAAAATCTCCCTCTGATCTAAATTACTCTCTTTGAGATCATGCTCACTCTGATTCTGCATGATCCCTCTGGAACTTGACTCCCTCTGAGTCTGTACAATCTCCAAATCCATCTTCTCCCTCTGTGTATGATGACCTATTTTGAAGTTTGATCTCCTATGAACTGTCCTGGGAGGCTACTCCTCCCTGCTGGATCCTGAGACTCCCTTTGAACTATGGAACCTTCTGAGCTGGTACTTGGTGGGGCCACTTGCCTCACCACTGGTGGAGCCATATGCTCCTCCTCATAATTGGAAGGTTCATAATCGATGATGTTGTTGATCAATGCCATATAAATACATAATCTATGAGGTCATTTTTCTCTCCCTAAACGTACCATGGGGAGTCCCATGTCCCTCTTATTCCTGTAAAGTATAATGAATCCATGCAAGCCTATTCCTGGTCACTGCAACATCGCTAGGTAGATCCACTAGCCCTACTAGCTCTACCGAGTCCTCCTGATAGTATTAAGAATGAATAATTGGACTGTATGGTCATTTTTCGGACCCTTCTGCGCCTCACTATAAATATCAATATGAGACACTCTGTCTCCACAAAAATACCCTTCTTTCCAAAAGGTTTTAACTCTGTCCTCTTCTCCTTTGGTATATGGATGTATATTGTCATGTATACAACTCCTTATCTGGTTAGTCTGCTCCATGTCTCAAACTAGATAATATATAATATGTTTCCTCTTACAACTGTAACTATAGATCCCTCTCATAGCTATCACCTGTGACCTTTCTGGAACAAGAACAAGGACAAGAAAAATCGTCTGTATAGATCCCTCTCAGAGTTATCACCTATGACCTACCTAGAACAAGCATAACAATAAGAAACATGAACAACACTTCTCCAATGTTTTTACCAATCATTCCTCCAAGGTAACCTACTCAGAACATGAACAAAATCATTTCCATGGTAACCTCCATGGCATTTCAAAGGTAACCTAACTGGGACAAGGACAAAACAAGAGCATCTCCTAAAAGAGATCAATTTCGTCTTGCAAACAAATGCATCATTAGTACTAAACAATGAGAATTTACATAATGATCATCATGCCAATAATATTCAAGTGTTACTAAACATTTGATATCAAAAGTACTCAGGAGTAATAGTCCTCTAAATATTGTTGTCTTAGTTACAATAGTCACTTAATATGTAGTAATAAAATATCAAACCTGATATGTAAATCTACAGTCATGTTGTTGTTGTTGCATTTAATTTCGAGTTGTCATACACTGAAGGAGACATCATCATTGTTTCCTCTAAGTGCACTAGATATATGATCCCTTTAGATCTGTTGTCACTACTTGGACAAAGGTCCTTTTTCCAAGTGTACATATCTTGCAAACACCCTCATTATACAACATAAAAAAAATACAAGTGTGTACATCTAAAATTTGTAGCACCATTCAAATTGTCTTCTAATCTGAGACAGTGCATCATCTCAACAAGAAGAAGTCAAAAATGTGAATGAGAAGGTTCAACAACAACAAAAAATGTCAACAAGCCCAAAACCCTAAATTTGACGGATAGTCAATCTGAGTAGTGCAATAGGTGTGATAGGGAAAGACAAGCTTCGTTATGCCAAAAATTTTCCTCAACTTAGCCCAATAATTTTATTAACGAGCTTTACAAAATGTTTTTACAACTGTCGTAGTGAGTTTTAGGGTTAAATTTAAACTTTCATGAAATTGAAGTCTAAGAGGTTTAGTGAATGTGTTAGAACAAGACGCGTTTATCTCTGTTGGAATTAGTCCTCACGATTTTCAAATAAGTTCTCAATGAGCTCAACAAAAGTTTAGATCATTTTAGTGACGACTAGCAGAAAATGTGCAGTGGAAATATTTCAACAAAGCTTTGATACCATGCTGATTTTTCTTATTCTCAAATATTGATAGTTATTTCCTGATGATTTCAAAAACAAAATTCACTTTCATACCACATTTATCATAGAATAACTATACAATGAAAATCTCAACTATAACAATGCAGCACAAATAACAATATCTAGAAATATTAACCATGCACAGTAGACACAAGAACACAAGAATTTATCCTCGGAAACCCAACCTTGGGAGAAAAATCATCAACCTTTCTCGTAGAAGAATTCAATCTAATATATTACCAATACATCACCACCAACAAATCAAAATAACATACAAAGAAATACCTCCCCAATCCTAGTGTTTCCAAGAGCTAGCGCCTCAATAAGATGACTAAGAACAAATTCCTTGACTAATTGAACCTTCCCATGAAAAAGAAAAATAATAAGAAGCTACTAATTTTCTTTGGAATATATGATACACCCAAAAAATATTTCATTCTACCATTTGATCGGGTAATACCATCGAAAAAAAGGACTTGCTTGCTTAAAAATTACACCTATGGCAATGCAAATCTTAATGAAATAAAATAATTGCACTATGAATGAAGCACACATTATAAAATAATTAGAATGGACTGTTTTGTAACACATAGCAATTATGATGTCAGATGTCAATATTAACATATTTTCTATGTATTAGATTCAACTATGTCCATGGACGCGAGGCATATAAAAACAAGCAAATAAACTAGTTGCACGTGTTTGTCAAATACATAAATTAATATGGTAGAGCACTGGATAAAATAAAGATACTAGATGAATAATTTCAACATCTCCAACAACTATTGTTGCTAGAGTGCATGAGCACAAAAGGCTAGGGGATATGAATCCTCCACACATGTGTTGAAAATAAACCATGTGTAGACTATGAAGGATACATACATGTGTGGAGGGCAGAGATATGGCTATACCAAAATCTTAATCCCAACCTCAAAAATGGATAAGTAAAAACTCTTTTGAATAGTAAATTTTCCAAAGATAAATAGATGAGAGAGCTCAAATTTCCCCAAGGAGAAGAGAAAACGTGAATCTGCTAAAATGTCTTTTCTACATATATGAAACACCTTTTGAATAGGGGTAATCATAAATAAACCATAGATAAACTCTCAAATAAGAAATGCATTTTATTCACATTKCTTCTAGATCCCCGCCCTTTCCTCATAAATCAAAGCAAATCAAKGTGCCATAAAYTAGTGAGCTATCATGAAAATTATGTCKCTTGTCACAATCCCTRATGMAAAACTATTGGAAGTGTAGAGGTGCAGAAGTGTGGCAATGAGAGAGGATGAGTCAGATCGGTTCTCCACACAAGGTTTGAAAATAGAGCAAGTGTTAAATAGAGCAAGTGTCGGCTCTGCGGTGCTTACACTCATGCGAAAGTGTGAATTATATAGTTGTGTTGATTGCATAAGTGTCGAGACATGCAAGTGCAACAATGCCAGATCATAAGTGGTATGAATTCTCAACACAAGAGTTGAAATTGTGGATTATCCATACAAGGATTGAAATTAGAGTAAGAATTTTCTTTGTAGAACATATGCCTATGAATATTATGGAAATATCAAAACAACAAAATATTTTTCACAACCTTAGAAAATGCTAAGTATAAAGGCATTTCACTACGAAATTTTTGAAACATAAATAAATTAGAGAGTTCAAATTGCTTGAAGGACAAGTGCATGGAATGTATTTACTTAAGTGTATTTTCTAGATACGTGATTAAACTCAGGAACACATGTAATCATAACGAGAAACCACTATGCAGTCCATAGAAGAGTGGGACATTTACTTTGCATCAGTTCTAAATCCTTGTCATTTCTTCCTAAATACGAGAAAATCAATGCACCGTAAATGACTCAACCATCCTCCAAATTACCTATCTCGTCACAACTCATGGTGTGATGCTATTGTAAATGTGGACCTATGAAAGCACAACATCCCATGAGGATCAATGGAATGGATCCTCCACATAACACTTGAAAACAAACCAAGTGTTTCCTAATCCTGTGACATACTTGTGCCCAGTGCAGAGACACAAAATAAATAGTTATGTGGACTACAAACATATGGTCATTGCAAAGGACTCCAAACAACCTAAAAAATAGCTAAAGTAAAAAGGCACTTAACCAAGAAATTTTCTAAAGATAAATATAGTACATAGCACAAATTTCTTCAATATCTAGTGCATGACGCGTGTTTACTAAAATGTCCTTTCCCCACACAAATTACCTTCAGAATACACAAAATTATAAATAGAAGGCACTAGCTAGCACATAGAAAAGTGTCACATTTACTTGGCAATAGTTCTAAATTGCTACCCTTTCCTTGTAAATATGACCAAATCAATGTGTTAAAAATGACTAGGATATCGTGCAAATTACATTGCTTATCACAATTCATGGTGCGGAAGTGCACGATGATAACTGGCATGAATTATCTACACAAACATTGAAAATACACAAGTGTTGGCTTTGCTAGAAATATACCTCTACAAAGTGTATAGGTGTGCAAGACATAGTTGCACTGAGTGTGGATATATGTTCATAGAAAAATCCTTTGAAAAGCCCGAAAAATGCCCTTATAAACAAAATGATTTTGACTAGGAAATTTTGCAAATATAAGGACATCACCAAGCTCGAATTTCTTCATTGTGGTGTGAAACTATTGGAAGTGCAGAGGTGTTCAAGTGCACGATGATAACTTACATGAATTCACCGCAGAAGTGTTGAAAATACACAACTGTTAGTTGTGTCAGCAATATACCTCTGCGGAGTGCAGAGGTGCGTAAGTCATAATTGCATTGAGTGCGGACATATGTTCATAGAAAAAGTCTCCTCACAACTTGAAAAAATCCCTTATAAAAAAGTATTTTGACTAGGAAATTTTGCAAACATAAATACATTATCAAGCTCCAATTGCTTCAAAGAAAAATGCATGGCCTGAATTTACTAAAATGTATTTTCCAAGCATATGAATTACCTTCAAAATAAAATCAACTATAAATAGAAACCATTATCCATCCCATACAAAAACATGACATTTTCTTTTCACTAGCTATAAATCCTTATCCTTTTCTTGTAAATCCAAGCAACTCAACCTGCCATTAATGACTCATCCATCGTGGAAATCACATGGCTTGCCACAATCCATGGTGCAGAACTATTGCAAGTGCCAATGTGCAGAAGCGCTGCAATGCAGAGGTGCGAGAGGATTAATATCAATTCTTCGCACACGAATTGAAAATAGACTAGAACCTACACATAATCAACAATGCATTTTACATGGAAATATTCATCATCTACTACATAGCAATCATCTTTTTAGATTGGATGAAATTTTCATATACTCTTGCACATTGTTTATTTGATGTATTCCATGTCCCATTATAGTTTCGTTACTCTTCCATCTTCAAATATAAATGAAAATGAAAGAGAAGCACTATGGAGACACACATTTTGCA
Source organism: Picea mariana (assembly GCA_032191745.1). Taxonomy (NCBI): domain Eukaryota; kingdom Viridiplantae; phylum Streptophyta; class Pinopsida; order Pinales; family Pinaceae; genus Picea; species Picea mariana. The sequence goes on along the minus strand of JASDQU010104322.1, from coordinate 53,482 downwards.
TACCATGACCAAAAAAAGGGTTAAATAAAACACCATAGAAAACACCAATAAAACACAATACCTACACTATTCATAAAGTATACACTATTAAACAACAAGCATACAAACTAATTGCATCTCTCTATGAAACAAAAATCAATATTGCACACCAATGATCAAAATCAAGGTAGTATAATTGAATCACTCTACTTCCCAATTCAAATAACTATATAATCAAAACAAGGGCCACAAATCAAGTGCATTTCCATCCAAGAGTTCATCTTTTCTAATCCCCATCCTATTCAATATAAATGAAAAATAAATAAAAGTTGTTCATTCTAACAAAACATTACAACCTGAAAACAATAATACCCAATGAATATGATTTCTTACTTTTTGACATAGATTTATATATGTCCAAAATTGAAACTCTTGCAAATCTCCATTCATAGCACTTGGAAATTGTGACGATACTTAACTTTTTGAACTATAGTGGCTTATATCATGATCAGACACACAAAAAAAAAGAAATGGAACACTTTGTGGAATGCATCAACTAAACAATTCCCAACACTATATGAAAATGCATCCAAACTAAAAACAACATTGCTTTATAGTACTTGGTAAATAATGCACTACTCCCTAACTTTATATCTTTCAACATATGTTCTCTCTACCACCTTTTTAATTTATTTCATTAAAACCAACCTTAGGTTATGTCCATAACATCTAGCAACTGGAAAATAAAAAGAACAATGCAAGCTCACAACAACACACCTTCTTTTTGTTTTGGTTTAACTTTGATTCTTTTTGACCTATGCATTGTCTATAATTTTGAAAAGGCAAATAAGAATCAACTTCTAATTTTTTTTGGCATGTAGCATGCAATATCATAATCAACTTCTAATTTGTTTTGGTATGTAGCATGCAATGCACAAGATTTCTTACCCTCTAGATTTGTAGAATCCCAAAATTACAAGTCCCCTAAGTTTCTAATCTCGACACTTAAAAATAGAGAAGAGATTTGTATTTTTGAACTATAACAGATTACATGGTAGATACACAGATTAAAAAATAAAAAAACAAAATGAAAAATACAAGCTGAAAACATCACCTTTCATAATTTTGATTTTTATAACATCCCTTCAATAAGTTAACTTGCTTCTAAAAAACAAAATAATAATCAAATTACAATTCTATTTTGCATGTACAATACATACAAAAATATTCCACTCACCATTAGAGTTAATAATTAGTAACATAATAGAAATAACTATACTATGCATGAGACATACACTATCAAACAACAAACATAGAAACTAATTGCATTTCTCTAAAATACATACATTAATATGATATTGATGATATGAAATTCAACTCACACTTACTGATAACCCTAATTTTCCAAATATGGAATTCAACTAAAAGCAACCCTACTTTTCCAAATATGGGATTCCACTAAAGTCAAATCAAAACTTAGTGTGAGAGTCCAGATTCATCTATGGGAGAAGGTCTAGCCAGAGCTGGAAGTAGATAAAGTCATTGATGTATAATTGAGTTGAAACCGTGGGTCCATATAGATAAGGTATCCTGAGAGTAACCCCTTCAGACAGAAACTCTGTTGCATATGTTACTTGCCAGTGTTGCAGATGCTCCGGTTGTGGATGGTCGTTGTTTGATCGTACTTTGAAGTCGAATTGAATTCGACCGTCTTCCTCTATGTCACTATCCTCATCCTCAGAGTTAATATCGGCGTAGTGTCGTATTGTCGTATTGTCGTCGAGATCAACAATATTGTCATCGTTGGAATCTTCCTCGTCCCCCTCAGCGTCAGAAATGTGAAGAGCTATGCAGAATTTATAGATTTCGTCATCGCGGGAAGCGAGTGGTCGAAACTTTAAGCCCCTGAATATGAAATCTTGGAAATACAGAGCTGCTCTATCTTTGAATAATTTACAGTCATCTCTGTGGAGGTTCCAAACCGCCAAGCAACTGGGATGAGGGGAATCAAAGTACATCACTGTAAGCGGTTTCTGCTGGTAAGCCCTTTTCTTAAAATTTACAATCGTGTGAGGTGCTTCTGCCTTCATAAAGAGTGCCTCTAATACTGCCTTTGTTGTGCACACATTGTCCAAGTCATTGGATGAAACAGCCTCTCTCAGCTTTTGATGGCTCATATTTTGAAAGCGTATTAAGTGACAAAGCTTATTACTCAAAATTTCTTTCCTTTCATCCAGGTTGGGATAACGTTTTCTGCTCCACCTTATTACAAAATCATACAGTACATCTTCAGTGGCAACTGGTAATTTATCACTTGACAATACCACCTCCATGGAAGATAAGGGAAGATTCAGAAGCTCTTCTTCCAACACGAATTTACTGTATAACAAGACAACAGAAAACAATAATTAATGTTATACAATACTTAATCTTATACAAAACAACAAAAACAATAGTTAATAACATTAGTATATATCATTCACAAGATGTTGAGCAAGTCTTTATAAAATAAATAAATATGTGAATAGGATGCATCTTTCATTATAGAGACCTACCAACAAAGAGATTATCCTTAGCATTTCTTAGCAAATAAACCCCGCAAAACAGTATGCACAGCGTAGAGGAAAGAACTTACTTTGGGCAACTATGTTTAAAACATTGAATAAGAAAACCCTTTGCAGCGTCTGTCAATTGCAGAACTACAGTGTTTGTGAGCATGGTGGGAGGAAGCTGTAGATAACGCGATGCAGATTCTATTGTGAAAGGTGAGTTCTGCAAAGCATGCGTGCAATGATTGACACATGATGGTACATCGAATTTGTCGGCAACCATTAACACATCCAGAAGCTCACTCGTAGAACGCGCCTCTAGTGTTCCGTTGTACATGAAGTGCAATAAATCCATGAACGCCACTTCCTCTGCAATAAAATGCCACACCATGAACGCCACTTCCTCTGCAATAAATCTTTACAATTGCGAAAATTTATTATAATTGTGAATTAATAATAGAGAATGTTATTATTGGATGTTATCAAGATTGCAAGTTCATTCATCATTGTTATTCAAGGAAAATCAGGTAACCTGGAATAACCTGTTGATGATGGTATGTAAATGGGCAGACAGACTTTCACTCTTGCCAGATATATTTGGTTCTTGGGATACTAACCTGTTTCCTTTTATGGGAAGAGTTTTAGGTTAGTTATCAATCAATAATAGAGATAGTTGTTATTGGATGTTATCAGGATTGCAAGTTCACTCATCATTGTTATTCAAGGAAAATTGGACAACTTGGAATAACCTGTTGGTGATGGTATATAAATGGGCAGACAAACTTTCACTCTTGCTCTTGCCAGATAACTCTGGTTCTTGAGATACTAACCTGTTTCCTTTCATTTTAAGAAAATTAACTCTTAATCAAACACAATAAATTTTAGGTCATACTTCAAGACCAACACTAATATATTGATGATTATAATAATTTTCTATGTTAATTTATACTAATTGTGATTTATGAAATTTATAAATTAAAAATTTTATAATCTATTTTAAATTATATAACTTTTATAAATTAAAAAATTAAAAAAATTGATATCACTGTCAAACTCAGTCAAACTCATTGTTGTTATATTATGAAGATACTAGTGTTTTAGAAATGTTGAATTTTTTTATTTATACTAATTATAATAAAAATATATTTTTGATATTTTAAATTAGGTTTAATTTTATTTTTAATACTTTTAAATTAGGGTTAATTTTATTTTTATTGGTATTAATAGTGATCAAAGTTGTTTCTTATTTTATTTTTCAATAATTTAACTAAAACTTGACATTTTTATATCAATCTTTTTTGAGTAGGATGTGGTTTTGATTAAAGTTTGAAGTAGTTTTCAGTTTATATCAATCTTTTTTTAATAGGATGTGGTTTTGATTAAAGTTTGAAGTAGTTTTCAGTAAAGTAGTTTTGATTAAAGTTTTATTATATGTTAAATAATTAAATAACTATACTCTGGAAATAAAAACTAGGATTTATTATTTTTAATTTTAAAATTATAAATTATAAAATATTTTCTAATTTATTTTACTAGAAAATTAAAATAAAACATACAAGATTAATAATCTGTTTTTAAGGTTAGGGTCAAGCTGCACCAAATTGGTGTATGAGACCCCCTAAGAAAGAGATTTTCTCAGTCAATAAAATCACATTAAAAAACACAATTCACAACCATCTTTCCCACTCATTCAAAGCCAAACTAGAACTAAATAATAAAAAATAAAAGATCAATAAAAATTAAGTTTCAACTTACCTGAATCACCTGAATCACTTAACTGTAGCTCTGATTCCAGTATTCCATTTGAGAAAAGCTGAACCAAAATGAAATTAATACCAGTAAGCGAAGAATAAATAAGAGTAGAGTAAGAGATCTAACAGACTTAAGAAAGGACTAGTAAAGAAAATCAGTTTCTCTTACTCTCATAAAATAGGAACTCTTTCCAGCCAGTATAGTTTTAGAAATATATACAATACGGACTCTAGAAGCACCGTTAGAACAATCCATCTTCATAGAACAACCAACATGGCTACTTACATCTTTGTTGTCTGCATGGCAAAGTGATATTGAAAAAGATTATTAAAAAGTGGAAGCAGTAAAGAATTTAGTCAAATATATCACTGTCCAAGAAACTCAAGTTCTGATTGTGATTTAGGGTTGCGATTGGAAGATCATTTGTCAAAGAATTCTGATTATGAAATTGAAAAGCAATACCATTTGACTGCCTTTGTAAATCCTGCATGACTTTTATCCGAAGTTCGCCGTCTGAAAAAAATTTGTTGTTGAAGGCAAATGAGAAGTCTGGCATCACACTTTATCCCAAATTGGAATCTGTCATATGTTGCTCCACCTTTCCGTGTCCCAAATCTTTCGTATGTTGCTCCATCTTTCCGTGTCCCGAATCTGCCATTGCAAGCTTCAATTAATTTAAAACTAGTGTTGATACATGAAGAAAACAGTCATTGTGAATGAAAGCCTGTAGTCTGATTGGAGTTTATATCACTTTAGCCTATATATTGTTATGTGGATAATGGGGATCGTAACTGAATATCTGTAAGAAAACCTCAAAATTCTATGTGGAGAATGGAGACCGTAACTGAATATCTGTAAGAAAACCTCAAAATTCTATGTGGAGAATGGGGACTGTAACTGGATATCTGTAAGAATACATGATTATAAGAAAACCTCAAAATTCTACGAAAAAAACTATATTATAAAATAAATACCTGATTCC
>JASDQU010104322.1:29015-46371 GCA_032191745.1 Picea mariana | reverse complement strand
AATTTAGTCAAATATATCACTGTCCAAGAAACTCAAGTTCTGATTGTGATTTAGGGTTGCGATTGGAAGATCATTTGTCAAAGAATTCTGATTATGAAATTGAAAAGCAATACCATTTGACTGCCTTTGTAAATCCTGCATGACTTTTATCCGAAGTTCGCCGTCTGAAAAAAATTTGTTGTTGAAGGCAAATGAGAAGTCTGGCATCACACTTTATCCCAAATTGGAATCTGTCATATGTTGCTCCACCTTTCCGTGTCCCAAATCTTTCGTATGTTGCTCCATCTTTCCGTGTCCCGAATCTGCCATTGCAAGCTTCAATTAATTTAAAACTAGTGTTGATACATGAAGAAAACAGTCATTGTGAATGAAAGCCTGTAGTCTGATTGGAGTTTATATCACTTTAGCCTATATATTGTTATGTGGATAATGGGGATCGTAACTGAATATCTGTAAGAAAACCTCAAAATTCTATGTGGAGAATGGAGACCGTAACTGAATATCTGTAAGAAAACCTCAAAATTCTATGTGGAGAATGGGGACTGTAACTGGATATCTGTAAGAATACATGATTATAAGAAAACCTCAAAATTCTACGAAAAAAACTATATTATAAAATAAATACCTGATTCCGCCATCTTCTTATTTAGATCCCTCAAAATTGGTAGGAAAGAGAAAAGAGAGAAAAGCCACTTATTCTACTGTTTTCGATTCAAATATGAAAATTCGTTAATTCTGATGTTTTTCTTCGTATCTCATGTCATTCAACTATATATATATATATGTTCAGGGAAACAATTATGAGGAATATTGGATTATATATATTTTTAAGGGAGGAGGAATATTAGATTATATTTTTTTTTCAAAGAATTGTGGTCCTAAGGAGATTAAGAGAGTTGACCATGACCTCCCCAACTAAAAACTTATGTCATACTCAAGACCATTTTAAATTAATTCTTAGAGATAAGAAATATTAAACTATATATATTTATAAAGTAATTCAAATTTTAAATATAAATTTATATATTTTAAATACAGTACTAGTGGGCCTAACTCAATTTGGTGTTGGTTTGGCAATGAACTTAAAAATAGATTATTATTATTATTATAGAGTTAAAATATTATTAAATATGATTTTTTTATAAAAAAATAATAAAATATGATTTAAATTAATAATGATGATGATGATGAATGAGTTGCGGTGGAATGTTAAGGGGTAATCAATCAACTCTAATTAACTATAGCTTTATTAGCCAAAAAAGTTTTCATAAAATTTGACTTTAAGGGTCTCAACCATTAAAGTTTACATAAAATTTGAACATTATTGGTCCCATAGTGCATTTTAATTGGATTTAAATGGTTTGTTAGTTGGGAGGAAGTGTAGTGGAAATAGAGTAAAAATGTAGTTTTAAATTTTTAATTGCTTTGGTGTAGTTGTTGATAGGCTTTACAATCAAAGATACACTATGATAAATTATTATTAAATGGAAATTAGAGGCAATGGATAAGAACTTGTGTTTCCTTATCGCTCAAATCCCTCTATGGAGGGTACGAGGTCTCTTATCCCACAAGAGTAAAATTTTTATTTATCTAGTTCACCAATAAAGTTTGGTTTGGTTTATAATTTAGAGTGGATCTATTTCATAATTATATTTATGTTTACAAAATTTAGTATATATAAATTTTATTTTAATTATAAACCAATAAAATATTTAACTTTTGTGAAAGAACATATTTTTTCTCTTATATTAATTAATTTTTTTGAAGATGTCAACATTATAAATGTGATACATGTTAGCCACATGGGATAGAAAGTGTCTCTAGATGCAATAAAATAAATAAATGTCCTTATAAGATGATAATACAATTAAATTTCCTTATAAAATGATAATGCATACATTGTATATACACAAATTCAAATATAGAGATAAAATTGTACAAATAAATATTTAATATATTTTCTAATCTTTTAATTGGTAAATTACCCACACTCTATGACCCCAATAGTTTAACTATTAAGTTATCCTTCTTTCTTAAAGTAATTCAAAAATATATATGGGTATTCATGCAAAGTAGAGACCAAGGTTCTCACAAATTTATCAACAAAGGGTACCACTATAGTTTAGTACCATTGGCATATTCCACCTTCCACAAAGGAAGGAGGTATCACTCGAAGCGCAACCGATACATGTGTGTTGTAAAGTGAATAAGGGAGAACACAACATCGAAGCAATCATAACATTAATTACATTTGTATAGAAGATATTCCATGATATACAGAAACAAAGACTGAATGCTTAAAAAGACAAGAAAGGAATACTTGTGAAACATAAAGAAGAACTCATACCCATCATAATAATTCAATACACAAGAAATTTTAGGGCCCAAGTACTTCTTTATATCAATTGCTATGGAAAACATCATCCAACATCACTCTTGTTGACAATATCTAGCGAAGAAATAGATAATCCTGCGGAACCCATCACAGATTCATGGTCATACAATGCAAGCAACATAACTATCCATGGGGACCATTACAATATGAAAACCTGGTTCAAGTCTATAGGCTAAAAAAAGTAACAATGATCTCAATGATTAATGGGAATAGAAAAAATAACAACAACCAATAATTCTCAATTAATCAACAACAACTCTCAACACTCAACCCAAACCTTTCCCATTACATAGCTTCTTTCTTTATATATTTTCCTTCGCCTACATCTTGAGTTCTTTATTTCCAAGTCTTCTGCTACTTTTTGTCTATGTCTATTGATGTTTTGTTCTCTTTCCACTTTTCTAACTGCTTGTCCAACTAACGGATGATGCTTTGCTATTGTTCACTTTTATTTATCTTGTCGTTCCTCTAATTGATTTTTTGTTACTTCGTCTCCCATCTACCATGTGGCACATTAAAAAAATTGGAATTTCCAAAAAGAGAGTGCCCAAGAGGCTCCAACCACAACTATTGACTCATTCTAAGTCAACCCTATTCCTCTTTTCTTAGGCTTCCTACAGCTTCCTTGTTTAGTATTCCTTCAAACGAACGGCCCAACTCTAGGACGAATTGCAAAGCTTGTTTCTGGAAGTTGTCATATTGTTCAACCCTATCCTACCACTTCCTCAACAGAATGGAGGCCCCAACAACAAAATCCTATGCAATGACAACATCGGGATCCATCGTCTTAGTGGCAAGTAGCATATACCACTCAGTCTCTGCAACTGAATCTAGTTGTTGCAGCTTGACATAAGTCTCTTGAACTGCAAGTTTGAAATCCTAGATTTCTTTCTTTGCAGCTCAATTGGCCTCATACAACCCCTCAAGTCATTCATCGAATTCCTATATCTCCATGAAATTTTTCTTCTATGCATGGGATTGGCAAGTTCCTGAGCCTCTTGGTTCATTTATTTCATCTGCACCCTGAGTTCCTCCACCGAGTTGTTTTGAAGAGTTGGCTACACTCACCAACCCGATGATGAAGGGATGATTAGACAATGTCACCTTCCACCACAACCTTGTTGATATTCTCTAGCATTGCCTTAGGTTTCTCCTTCTCTTTCATTCAAATGGCTTCTAACTGTTGTTAGAGATTGTCAACTTTCCCTATTTTTCTTCATATGAGATATAATCGATATTTTATTACAATGATGAGTGTTCCATATATAGGGAACATAAGGTGGCCATCCATGAAAGGATGCGTCCCTTGAATAATCAATGACTATTTATTATTATCATTTACTTATTATATATTATATTTAATAATCAATATTAATTATATTATTAATTATTATCTTTAGAGAATGTCTTCCCGATGTTGTCCAAACATCAACAAGTGCAACCCTTTCAATTAGTGCAACTAGAGTGATTTCCTTAGGTAGCTTAGGTGCCATCTATCTAAAAGTGGTCAAGACTTAGAAGAACTTGTTAGCCACTGCCACAACAATCGATTCTTCCTATGTGCACAACCTATGCTCATGCACTGTGGTTGCAAAGCCTACAACTACTTCTTGGAATAGTTGAGTCTTTTGTTGGGTAAGATCTTCATTTTTCTATTTTGTCATGGAAATTCTCTTCTCTAGATGATCTGTGGAGGCTCTCATGAGAGTCAACAACTGTGGTGTAGGTCAGGCCGCGAGCTCTCAACTAGTAAGTGGTGGATTCATTGGAAACCGTGATGCAAGTGGTTGGCCACTTGCGATGGAGTGTTCCACCCTACTAGGTTTCCCAACACTATCAGGACTAGCGACTGTAGTGTGGAGGCTACGAGAAACATTATCTTGGACTTCTTGGGGAAACATGTTAATCATGTATGTGCATTCTAGGCACAATTCTAGAATGGAACAACATTTCTAGCAATATTGCAAAAGAGGTGCAACATGTCCCTTTACAGAGCTCGTGTTGTGCACTGACTGAATGTCCTCTTGTGTATCCATAGGGTCATTCAACAGATCTTGACCCATTTGGTCTTGGACCTCTGGATATGTCTCTGGCTATGAGTGAGGTTGTGTCTCGGGTGGGGTATCTAGAGGGACTTGAACCTATGGAATCTAGGGAAAAATGGATGGAATGGGGATTGTGGTTTTGTAAGTAAAAGTGAAAGGGTTGTTATACTATTTCACAGTAGCGTCGAAGGGAGATTGGTCATTCAATAGGGAAACGATTAATGGATCCTATGTGAATGAAATTGGTGGTTGAAACATAGGTTCCTCAACAATAGGAGTGGCCTTGGTCATGTCAAGGGGGTCTTCGATGATGAGAATGGGGATAGAGGATGGAATGGGTAGGGTGGTTTGAGTTGGAGGTGGTCGAGAGGAGAAGGGAATGGAATCAATGATGATGGGGTCATCGGAGAAGGTGGAGGGAGAACCAATGCATTGTTTCTTAAGGAAAAATGCAACAGTGACAGCTTCACGCAAGTCTTTACCTGAGATAGTTGCATCATCCAAAATTTTGAGAAATGGTAGTGGAATAGAATTGGGCAATGTCTCATCTTCTCCTTTGTCATTGGATTGTGAAGTCATGAGAAGTCATTTTTGAGCAGTTGTTTTGGATCCTAGAGTATATTTTGGTGTTGGGGCTTCTTGACATGAAATGCGAGGTAGATGATAAGAGAATTCAAAGCGCTTCTACTCTTTCTGGACTCCATGCCATGAACAAACCTCTTTTTCTAGGGATTTCTCTATGAGGTAGTAAGGAAATGGAGGAGTATGAAATTGGTATGTCATTGTACCAAGAGGCCACAAAATTTTGTTTTCTCGGTTCATGTCAGACCAGAGCTTGTTGGTATATAAATTTAGGAGGTCTTGGGGAATGCATATGCATTGAGTAACACCGACGAGGGGATTAAACCATTGCAGGAAGGCAACTTTGTTGAAGGAAGAATTAGTAGTATCAGTCAGGGCTTGCCAGGGTTCAAACCTCATCATGAGTCAAATGTCTACAGTCACCGCAACATTCTTTCTTGTTGGTGGCCACGATTTCCACATAGAAAAGTATACTATTGTCGTGAGGAANAATAGGTAAAATATTTGTCCCTCTCCTGTGCATCCACGCAGGCCTACAACAACTTGTTCGCAAGTATTGGCTCCAGTTCATGACGGATCCTTGTGTGCATAAATCTGCCACTAAGAGGGAATATAATGTAAATTCCGCTCATGTATAGGTCCTCGTGACTTTCTACACAATCAGGTAGCATGTGTAGTGGACCATTGCAGGAAGAATGAGCTCAATCAAGGATCCTCGACCACCTCGTCTAGTATTGAACTTGTCATAAAGAGTGGGCTCTCCCTTCTTCCTACTGCACTTTCTAGACCCTTGGAATCCCTTGATGACATCATCACCCTCCATTGAGATACCTATGAGTTGGTGGATATCTTCCATATGTATCATATACTTTTGATCCAATCACAGGGAACCATTGTGGACATGAATAATGAGGTACTTAGTAAAACACCCAACTTCTCTAGTAGTCCCGAACATTGGTAAATCCTGTAAGTTCATAATTGTGGACTTTCTTAATGGAACAAAGGGAGTCTTCCACTCCACACCAACCTCTCCCGAGGGAAACATACAATAGCATAAGTAGTCTTCATATTTCATCTATGGGAATAGATTGGCATATGAGAAATATATTTTGATGAGGTGAGTTTCCTCGACTTTCCCTTGTAAGTCACCTATGATGATAAATCGTGGATCAACAAACTCAAAAGGAACGACAATATTTGGGATGAAACCCCAAACAGTTCTGGGTTAGTCCATAGTTGAAACCGATGATGGAAAATGAACACAAAAGGGGGCATAGAGGGTGGGTGTGATTTCAAAAAAGTCTTATTAGGCTCTAAGGCTAATTATGTAACTAAATTGAACAAAATAGAATAAATTTGAGCTCTGGAGTGAAGACGAGTTTATAGGAGGGAGGTGACAACATTAATAATCATTAAGAGAGACAACATTCATGTAATTCGACTTTAACATCAGATATGATGAGAGGGCGCGAAAAAATATACGAAGGGATTTTGGTAGTAGCAAGCATAGTTACCACGAAAATGTTGATAGGATGCAGTACCTGAAATATTTAATGACCCCACCAACGGTTAAATAGAAATGTAATTATATTTGTTAGGACTTTAAATTAGTCTAACTAGAAATGATAGGACAATGAAGAAAAAGGTACTAACAAAATTTAACATACAAATTTATAGTGATAGGGCATAGACTTCGAACTTGAAAATTATTAAAGATAGAAGTATCTGACACAGACTCCCTCTACCACAAAGGAAATATCCGAGCTGGCCAAATTGACGATGAAAACTAGACCCTATGACAAGTGATAGTTGAACACATCACAAATTTATTAATGGAAAATGGAAACAACAATCAATGAAGAAAAATACTACCTAGTGTATGCACTCCCCGCGATAGGAGCGTTGTGGGCCTGCTTTCATTGAGTCAAAATGTAGGGCTTCGGGCATGCATCATTCTCCCATCTAGGAAAAAAACTTCCATCTAGTTGCATGAGCCTAATAGCTCTGGAATCACAAATTTTTGCAACTATAAAAGGTTCAAGCCAATGCATTTGTAACTTTCCTGGATGATTTTGATACTTTTTTTCGGATAACAGAACTTGATCACCTTGCATAAATGATTTAGTATTAATATTTATGTCATGCCAAGCCTTATACCGAGCCTTTTTCATTGTTTGATGAAAATCCACTAAGAATCAAGCTTCTTCAAGTTCCATAAGTTATGAAACTTGTGCTATGATGGATTCATCATCTGTCATCTTAGTAGCTTGCGCAATGAATAGACTCAGAGTTATAAACTCAACTGGAAATACCACTTCTCTTCCATATACCAATTGAAACAAGGTATACTTGTGTAATTTATTTGTAGTAATTATATAATCCCATATCACAGTTGGAACTCTCTCATCCCAATCATCTCGATTCGCACAACATACTTTAGTCAAGCCCCTCTCCAATATCATTTTGAATTCTTCCACTGTTTCATTAGCTTGCAACTAATATGGAATTCTCTTATGATATTGAATCATAAAATCTCTTGTGAGGATCACATTAGTCTCGCTGATAAAATGGGTTCCTTGATCATTGGTAAAACTCCAAGGACAACCAAACCCGATAATTATGTTTAAAAAATGAACCATGTCACTGTGTCTATAGAGAAATATTAAACAACTTCAGATTCATATCACAGAGTGAAGCAATTGATTTTGGTAATAAAGTATTGTTCCTTTGAATTCTTCGCAGGGGGATTTACAGGACCGACAAAATCAACAACCCACTTTTCAAATGTTTGTAGTGCTCAGACAGGGTGTAATCGTAACTTTTCTCTACATGATGGATTACCAACTACCTAACAGAAATCACATGCCCTAGCATAATCTTTGACATCCTTTAACATCGTTGGACACCATAATCTTGCTTGTAATATATTTTGGGTGGTTTCCTTTTCACCTACATGTCCTCCCACAACTCCACTATGAAACTCCCACAAAACATCATGTCTTTCATGTTCAAGCACACAGTTTCTAAGGATTCTATCCAATCCTAATTTTTTCAATTATCACGCAATTAGTTGATAGTCTGCTACACAAACTACTAGGTGCCTCTTTTGAGATGCATAATAGCCATAAGGAATAACACCAGTAGTGAGAAATAATGCATTGTCTGGCAGGTAGTCAGAAATGGCATCAATGTGGAACATATATGCAACTGGGATTTGATCATCAACAACTCCATCAGTCTCACCTAACTCTAATAGAGATAGATGATCGAGTCCAACATTCAACTTACCTAGATTGACAAGGACCTCAAAAGAAAATTCCCGAAAGAACAACAACCATATACAAATTATGCCTTCTAAGACATGTTTATTACCTAGATATTTTAGAGTGGAATGATCAGTAACAAATTTAAAATGACCTCCTAGAAAATTGTGTCTATTTTTTTGTAAAACATAAACCATTTCCAAACCTTCCCTTTCAGTGGTAGTGTAGTTACACTCGACTTGTGACAATTTTCTGTTGGAAAAGTAAATGGGATGATCTATGTTTCCTTCACTTGGTTTCACAAGAATAACACCTAACACAATCCTAGAAGCATCGATGTGCACATGGAATTCAATTTTTCAGTTAGGATACATCAGAATAGGGGCATTACTTAGCTTTTCCTTCAAAAAATCAAATGCTTTATCAAAATATAGAGTCCAGTGAAACCCTTCAGATTTCTTTTGTAATTTTTCCGAAGGTGTTGTTATAATCACGTAACTCCTGATAAACCTGCGATAGTATACAATATGTCCCAAAGTGGATTGCAATTGCTTGATAGTTGTAGGGGGAGGCATATTGAGAATGTTTGCAACTTTCACAGGGTCCTCCAGTGCCTCCTATTGGCACACAATATATCCCAACAAGGTTCCAAAAGGTATGCAAAAGATATAATTTTTCAGGTTTAGTGAGATTTGAGGCTAGTGATAAGAATCAAATATCAAACAAAGTAGACTGATATGTTCCTTTGATATATTTTAGACTATCCAATCATCCATATAAACTTCAAGAAACTTGTGAATAAAGTCTTGGAAAACGACAATAACAATTTTGGAGAAGACAACTAGGGCATTATTTAATCCAAAGGGCATGATATTATAAGAAAACATACCCCATTTTGTCATGAAGGTAGTTTTCCTTTTATCCTCTTCCACAATTCTAACCTGGTGACAACCTAAAAATCCATCAATGAAGGAACATGCCTCTGTTCCATCCACCTGGTCAAGTACTTCATCATTGAAAGGAGTCAAAAAAGGATCATGAACACATGCTAAGTCCAATATTCTATAATCCACATAGAATCTAATGTTGTTTTCCCCCTTCTTACTCTGTATCACAATGGGACTGATCCATTATGCCTCATCTACATGAAATGTCAACCTCACTGCAAGAATTATGTCAATCTATTTCTTAACATTTTCCTTAACTCTGGGGTTTAGGCAATATGGTCTATGTTTGATTGGTTTCACATCGAGCTTCAATTCTATTTTCATTTCTCCTAAATTTTCTTTAATCCCTTTCAATTTTGAAAAACTCCTAGGAAATAAGTCCTCATACTCCTACAACAGGGCTTGAAAATTATGGCATAGTCTTCTCGTCCTAGTAGTCCCCTATAGAAGTTATTTTAGGATATTATTCACTCCTTATATTTACTTTCTATAATTTCAAAGATTTATTATAGGAACTACTAACATCATCAAAATAATGTCTTTAACATCTCCGGTTGTTTCAGATTCCTTAAATGTCAAATGCCTAAGTTTCGCTAGGTCGTCAGGATGTTTTATACCTTTATCAACCTTCCTGCAAGCATTGAGTATTCATGTAGGGGATGGATAAAGACTATGATGAAGTAGGTATTCATGTTCAAGACAAACTATAGGTGGATATGTGGGATTAAATTTAACAATAAATAAATTTTCTTAATTTGTTGCAACACTAGGGTGATTTTAGGAGACTCGTGACTATTGTGAATTTATCAAATTTGACACATACCTGTGTGTGGGGTGCACCCAATGAGTAGGTTTCCTCTACCGATGCATCAATGGTGGGTATAGGCACTGATGCATCCATGGGTGATATGGGTATACTGCTCGGATGTAACAACTGCAAAACAACATATAATAAAATATTGATAGAAATACACTGAACAAAAAAATATATATAACGATGAAGAAGATAGAGAGGATTAAAATACTAAACTCCTTCATGAAGCCATGTTATCCCCTGGTGTCTATAGTCCCATAGCACGTATTCCCACAAATCGAGCATCTATGATGTTCACATGAACAAATTTTATGTCCATGTACCCTCTCCTCACTGTACTATGTTGTGCACGTTGAAGCTCCAACCCCTCTATCAATGTCATTGGCAGAAACCTCCAACCAAGATAGTGAAACAAAGCTATTGTTTTGCACTAGGATATGATTCAATGATGAAATGGTTGGTTGTACCCTGTTGCAAGATCTCTGTAACATGAGGATGTTGGGTAGGGGGGTTAGGCCTTTGCCTGGGGGGACGAGGACCTAACATGGGATCGCACATGGAATTTTCTCGATCCTATGTAGACCTTGACCCACCCCCTGAAATTCACCCATGTCAAATTAGTTTACATGCTTACCAAAAATAAACTTATCCCATAATTTTCTTAGAAAATATAAGGGCACCTCCCTGTTATTGCATGGATGATTATCAAACACCATATACCACTTATCCGTCCAGTTTTGACTAATCTGTGGATGGATGTACCAGTAAATGGAGATGTGTTTCTTGGTCAATGGTAGTTCTTGTCCATTTCTAGGATCCCTAAAAATAGTTAATATTGGTTGTTTTGAAATGCCCAAGTCTCTGACTTGGTTTATTTCTGAACCAGTGCTATAGTACTCATACACTCTTTCCCTATAATTAGAAATATAGATCAATTTCCCTTGGGAAGTTGCAATGGACTTCACAATGATGTCTAAATAAGTTGCCAAGGAGACTCTGCTAGGATCTCTAGTGTCCCATAATTGTTCCTCAAGGGTTCTTAATATAACCAACCCCTCATCAATTTGAGTGTTTACATTGGGTGGTTGGGGTTGGTTGGGGTTTTTCTCTCCTTGGTTTTCTTCTGAGTAGTTTACATTGTCTATGGGTTCCATTTTATTATATATGGTGCAATTTAAAAGCCATGGCATGTAAATTAGGTTGGTTTTTAAATTAAAATACAAAATTACATTTTTTTAAATTTAGATTCATGGGAGAAAAATACTAAATTGGAAATGACTAAATAAGGTTAACAATAAGAGAAATAAAACATACCTCGACACGGTGACAAGATCCTCACCTTGCTTCTCTCTATTTTCTCAATAAGAGTAAAAACAAAAGTGCGATTTGTGAAAATAAGCACAAATCACAGTCGCAACCCTTTAAAAAATGTTTAATAGAGGAATGCGCGTGTGTTCCTACCACTAAACTTATGTGGAAATATGAGTGGAGGTTTGGGAACTTCCAAACATATAGGGTTAGGAAAACATGCACGTTCATGTGCATGGTGTGAGGCATATTATTGGTACATGTATGAGGTGTATGTCTTGGTGATGTTGGTACATGTTGAGGTACACCTTAGTGATGTTATAGTACATTGATTAGTAGCACATATTGGCTATATTGGTATCTTGGTATTGTGGTTATTTTGGTTATGCTTGAGGCACTTCATTGATGATATCTTATGATGTACATGATATCGTACATCGTTTATGTACTTGGTATGGTACATGGTTGATGCATGAGGATGGTACATGTTTGATGTACACGATATGGTACACGGTTGATGTACATAGTATGGTGCAAGTTGTAGTACATGGTTGATGTACATGGTTGATATACATGGTATGGTACATGTTTGATGTACATGGTTTGGTGATGGTTTGGTATCCATGTGAGTGGATCAATTGGTTGATGGTATATTAGTGATAGAAACAGTGACAGGGACAACTACAAGTTGGATGATTGGTTGATCATCAATGACAGGTTGACGAGATAGTGACATTCACAAGTTGTTTGATGTGACAGTGACAGTGACAAGTTGTCAGTTGATGTATTGGTGACATTGGCAGTGACAATATCAGTGATAGTGATAGTGAGTCTACACTTATATTTCAAGGTGGTAGGATGGTGAAAGGAAAGGGGGTTGTAGCCTCCTTCTAGTTGGTTCCAAAAAACACAAGGAGTTGGAGCTTCCTTCATGTTGGAGCCTGAGAATCAGGGGGTTGTAGCCTCCTTCTGGTTGGAGCCAGAAAATTCAGGGAGTTGTAGCTTCCTTCAGGTTGGAGCTTGTAAATAGGGGGTCATATCCTCCTTCCAGTTGTAGCTGGAGAATTGGGAAGTTGGTGCTTCCAATGAATGTATTCTTAACAATATATAAGAAAGCATTCCATGGTTTTCTCCCATTTGGGTTTCCACGTAAATCTTGGTGTACTGTGTATTTGATGTGATGTTGTTGATGTGATGTTTCTTATGTTTATATGCTCATGATACATTCAATGCAGTCATAGATGATACGTTGATGATATATTGTTGATAAATTTGAAGTTTATATATTATGGTTAAAAGTGGTAAAATTTCTCATACATATTCACCCACCCCCCCCCCTCTCATGAAACCCTAGGGGAGAAAGGCTCACTAAGGTGTAGAAACCCTAGGCCTTAGTGCTCTCTCCTCCTTCTTTAGTTCAATGGCAGCATAAAAATCGGCTAGCTTGAGTAATAAATGAAATGGCTAAGGAAAAGAGAGTTTAATGATGAAGTGTTGCTATAGCAATGCTTCATCAATCAAACCCTAGGGAAAAAGGTTCACTAAGGTGTAGAAACCCTAGGCCTTAGTGCGTTTTCTCCTTCCTTAGCTCAAATACAAGATGAAAAATGGATAGTCTAGAAGAATATGGATAGAGTGTTGCTATGGCAAGGCTCTATCTTACTTCAACAAATCAAATATCTCTTAATCTTAGTAGGGACATGAGACAAGGACCTTAGCATGTGCTTGTCACCTAGGGTTTAATTCAACAAATTATAATAGCAAATGCAAGTAAAAAATACTATAACCATTGAATTAAGAAGTGTTGCAGAAATTCACTTACATAAACCAAAAAATCATGTAGAAAACCCCTAGTTGTAAACCTTCCACCAAGAGAAATGCCAAAAATACCAAGTAAAAATCTCCTTCAACAAGTGCGCCTCAAAATTTCAGCCAAAAACCCTAGAAGAGGGCACAAATTTCAGACCTCACTAATGCGTGAGTGAAAGATGATGAAAATATGAGAGTGAAAACCCTCAATATATATCATACCAATGACCTTAATTAAAATTTAGGTCATCAAAAGGCTGATAAGGCAAAAATACACAATAATATTGTTTTACATTAAAATGTCATAAATTAAAACCTAATCAAGCAAAATCATGATGTCATTCCCATTATAAGGTGACGTTAGCCCTTTCTAGGGAAGATGTAGCCTCTTGGAGAAAAATGGTAGCCCTCCTTGCGCTTCTCCAACCTGCCACACATGCCAAAATGCCATGACTATCTCCCCAAAACGTACATAAAGTTGGATGATGTCATGAGATTCCTGGGTGACATCCTGGGCCTTCCAAGGCTAACGTTCCAATGAAGAGGGCACAAATCCCCCTAGGTAAGGCTCTGTCAGGGTGCCTCTATGGAACGTCCTCCTCTTCTCTAGTGAAAACCCCTATGTCCTATCTCTGCCCCCTATTAGGGTCTCAACATCCATCTGGTTGGCTCTTCAGCTACACGGAGGTCCAAACTAATCATCTCCCCATGTGTACATGTCCAATGTGGTACCTGTCTGCCAAGTATGATCCTGCACATCAGCAAGATACGCCCTCCATGGGATCATAAGTCATAGGTATCATAGCAATGTCAATCAAATCTAATCATCAATATTATTAAATATGTGCATAAAACCCCTTTTACCCCAATCAAGTGCTCAAAGACACTATACAAATCTGCAATGCAAGTTTGGAGGAAGGGATAGGGCATCCTATTGGGCTAGTGTCCACTAGATAAGGTATGTTTCCGGAAGAGATTAAATCCAAGTCATGGAAATGGGTGAGGTGGATAAGGGATGTCCTGAAAAGGGGTGCAATGAAATCAAGGAAATGCAGAGCTTACATGTGGGTTCCTTTGTAGAAGGTGAGTTGCACATGTCCTGGATGCAAATGTTTCCAATCCCATTCATGCCTTTTATTCTTTATTATTTATTGATTTTTATTCAAGAAGCTAATCAAGGGACACTACCCTGGCGTGGTGACTAGTCGTGGCAATGTTATCCACAAGCACTTGCACGGAGATTAGAAGGTTAGCCCATGATGAGACCCCCTTTCTCTTGGACATGCAACCAAGAGCCACTAACCTAGCATGGTAACCAAATGCTAGTAGTGTCATACCGCTAGGTGCCCATGAACCTAATAGGTTGTCTCATGATGAGACCCCCTATCCTCTGACTAGGTCTTGTTTTATTATTTTTATGGGTCCCTCTTGTTTCTTGTTGAGAATCCTTTTACCACTTTCTCGGGGATCCCTGGGTGAAGCATCTCGAGGTTTTAATTTTTAGGCTTTATCTTTTTCCAGCTGCTTTTACCTTCTGGGCCTTTAGCCCCTTCTTCCCACAAGGCAAGGTGCAACCCCTAAATAATTGGCCAACCTAATGCCCTGACCATTTTAATGGGGTGGATGAGCAGGAAGTAAGATGGAAAGTGATAAGTATGATGGAAGCGGACAATGACTTTTCATAAATCACCCCAGTGGAAACTCAAAACCTATGGGAAAAATATTGCTAGGGCATTGTGTCATTCCCTCCATACATGGTCAAGTGGATAAGTATAAGATCCAAGCACCCGTTAGAAACAAAAGGAATTAAATGCAATATTCAAATTTTTTTGAGGATCAGAGTGACGCATACCATGATACATGGACTCATTGCCTCATGGAGCAAGAACCATCTCTGATACAGGACCAAGCCGAAGGTGATGGATGTTGTTTCTACTGACAAAGTGGAGGCACTGGAAGGGAGAAAAGATGGTCCCTTCAGGGCCATGCTTAATTTGATCTGGCTCTCGATACTCCATGTCTAGGACCTGTGGGCCTCGAGACATGATCTCCTAGTTATCACTAAAAGTGGGGGATAGCATTTGGATCCAACTCGGGGACATGTGCTCACCATAGAGCACATGATAACCGCAGCATCTCTGGCATACCCTGTAACCTTCTTGATCTCAATAGCACTATCATTAATCATTTGGGGTGGTGATATCACACCCATCTCATATATATATATATATATGAAACAAAAACAATCATATGTACAAGTGTGAAAGAAAACTACTCTAGTATGCAATGCAATGGTATATACAATGAATGCAAATTCCTACCTACTTACCTGTACTTACCTGTAAATTCAGGTCCCCCCACCTTGGTGGGGTTTGAGGAGGCACCCGCTGACTAGTAATGGGCGCCTTATTCCTTCCAAAGTGGACAAGTAGTAAGAGTCATCAACTGATTTTCTTCCAACTTTGAAAGGCCCAAGCCAAGATTGAGTACTTCCTTTGACATTAATTGGCTCTCCTTTATTGGTATCCCACATCCAGACTTCATCCCCTTCCTTGTACTCTATGATCTTGTATTTGGTTGTTCCTTGAACAACCTTGGTGTATTGTGTAGAGGGAGTAGGATGGGATTTTGCAGTAAAGACTTCATGTTGGGAAGGTCGAATCAAGATGTCACTTTCTCCTATTTTTAGCAACTTCACGGTCCCAACTTCCTTTTCTTTATACTTGTCTAGGAGTTGATGATATAACTCTTTCTTGGGCCATTGAATCTTATCGAAGCCTTCCTCCGTTGAAAAAGGCATATCATTCGGAGAAACCTCAAGAATACTTTCCATGATTTTCTCATGTGATTTTTCATCTTTGATGGGATCACTAGCTTCTTGCACATGGGTTGTAGTCACAGGTACATTCGGGAGATGACCTGTAGTTCCATATTTCAAATTTATATTCACATAAGTGAGGTCCATCTCAAGAGTACCTCCTAGTTTTGAGAAAAACTTCCTAGAAAACAACATCCCCCACATATCTGGGACGTCTACTACAACTATCTCCATGTGGATCACTTTCTCGGAGTATTCTTTAAGGCAAACTTCAACATTCTCAATTACCCCATGTGTGGGTGTGGCTTTAGATTCAAAGCCACAAACGTTCATGTAAGGTTGTGTGACCTTTAAACCTATTTGTTGCATGACCTTGAGCAACATCATATTAGCACCGACCCTTGAATCCATCATGCAGTTGTTAAGACTCTTTTTATTCATTATCAAGGTCATAAAGAAGGGGGGATGTTTGTCATACTAGACCCTAAAGTGATCATCTTGCAACATAATAGGAGGGTCCATGTGTCCATCTTATCCTTTGAAGAAGTTGTCAAATCATTCTTTAACAGATGGTTCCTTAATGACTTCTCTCAGAGGGATGGTTACATGCATCTTAGATAGTGCCCCTTCAAAGTCAAAGTTTAAGTCCACCCTCTCGGTTTTGGAAGTTTTAGGGAGGATAATGTTTGAGGGTTGAGGTTTCATTTGAGCTACAATAGGAATGGTAGAGATGGGTTGGTTTAGCTTCTTTCATCTATACACCTATAACTCTTGTTTCTTCAACTTCTCTTTTGATTCTTGGTCGAGGGTGTTTATTACTGCCATTCTAGCCAGCTTGGCTACTTCTTTTAGGCCCTCCCAATGTTCTTCAATAGTGATATTTATTTGGGGTCCTTCCATGACATGGCCCATATTGTTCACTTATTCACGACCATCATTGTTGTAAGGAAACTCATGTTCCCAATGTGCTTCACTACACTGCAAACACCAATAATTTTCATCCACGACATTTGCAAGAGCTAAAGTGTTTGGAACCTCTTGATCATTCTTTGGATTATAGAATTGGTTCCCCTTTTGGAATTGACCTTTGTATGGGACCCTAGGTGCTTAGCTCTGGGCTCTTTCCAATTTGACAATTCTACCCATCATTAGCTCTTGATTTTTTAGCATGATATCCATGGTTTCTTGTAATTTTGCCATATTGGCACAAAGGTCTGAAGTAGGCTCGGTTTTGTGAACTATCTTGGGTTTAGTGTTCATTTTTCCCCTTGGATTTGTGAAAGGCTCAATCTTAGACGAATGGAGGTTTCCTTCAATCTTGGTAGCCAATTCTTGAGCTTCTTGGATTTTTGGGGGGTTTTTGTCTCTGAGGAGA
>JASDQU010104322.1:11974-23477 GCA_032191745.1 Picea mariana | reverse complement strand
ATAGCATTTTGGGGTCTTCCTTGATACTCCATCTCTTGAGAAAGGCCTCTTTTATTTTGTCCATGGTTTTAATACCGCAATTGGGAAGACTATGGTACCAACATCTTGAAGCATCAAGGAGGGTAGCGGAGAACAATTTCATGACTAGGTCTTCAGCATCATCACTAATGGGTGAAGCTGAAAAAATGCCCAAAAATTGCTCATATGCTCTTCGACGTTGATTGCATCAGTACCGGTAAAATTAGGCAACCACTTCTCATACTTGGGTGGAATTTTTCTAGGGTAGCTTGGTATGGCTGACATGTCTAACAGTTTGAAAAGAGTATATGACCATTTTCTTTCGTTATTGGTTGGGTTTGATGCATTGGTCTAAGCTTTTATGCTAGACATTGTCTTTAAAGGAAGAGTTCCTCCGAAAAGTGATTTTTCTATAGGAGAGTTTTGGGGAGGCTTTCTTCTGAAGGATTGAGGAGGATTACTGTACGTCTTTTTGGTTTGTGGAGTCGCCAGATAATTTTCTTGAAACTATCAAAGGAAAAGGGAAAACACCCTAAGTGGATTCGTCAGGTAAGCTTGTAGGATAAAGACTCTTGAGTCAAGGCTTACCAAAAAGTGTCGTCTTAAGGAGAATTGACTCAGTGTCCCCAACAATAGCACCAAAATTTTATCATGCAGTTTGTAATTAGGGTAAAAGATGGATGAAGAAGGGTAAACTGGCGTAACTGAGACTATCCCACCACTATCACCTCAATGGGATAGATCTTTTTGTTTAGGGAGGTAAATCCCAGGGGAGACGTCCACGTTGACCTGGGGTTTTGAGAAGGAAAAGGCATATGTCTAAGTAATATTATTCCCCCTCAAAAGTCACCACCGTTCAGAAAATCTGGATTAATAGCCAATAAAGATAAAAGATAACTGGATATAGTAACCAAGAAGTGTACCTTCCTGAGACAAAGAAACTATGCATATGCAAGATCACTTGCTTTGTTAGTACTTCATATAATTATGGACTTCTGATATAAATCAATTGACAACGATATAGATGAAGAAAATCAATGATGTAAACTAGCAATGATTATGATATATCACTTCACCATAAAGGGTAAAGGCACTTCACAATTATCAATGGAAATCAATGTAAAAATATTAATGCTAGAAGCAACACTTTAGCCAATCATTCAATTTCTTTAAATACAAATAAATGTTGCAATGTATAAGTATAACACAAGTGGATTATGGCAGCAATAGAATTAGTAATTGTTAGTCTAAAAGCTAGGGTTAGTAAGAGTTAAAGGTTTTTCAAAGTTTGGATGTGTGTGTGATCAAGGTGCTCAACACAAGAGGTCTTAGATCGGTGTGTTATTAGGGTAAATGGATTCAAATGGCTACAAAAGTTGAAGGGACACAATGATAATGATATGGCCAAATACAAGAGGGTTAAATGTTGAGGTGTTGCTAAAGCAAGGCCTCAACAATGAAATCCTAGGGGAGAAAGGCTCACTAAGGTGTAGAAACCATAGGCCTTAATGCTCTCTCCTCCTTCTTTATCTCAATGGCAGGATAAAAATCAACTATCTTGATTAATAAATGAAATGGCTAAGGACAAGAGGGTTTAATGATAAAGTGTTGTTATAGCAAGGCTTCATCAATCAAACCCTAGGGAAAACGGCTCACTAAGGTGTATAAACCCTAGGCCTTAGTGTGTTTTCTCCTTCTTTAGCTCAAATACAAGATGAAAAATGGCTAGGCTAGAAGAATATGGATAGAGTGTTGACATGGCAAGGATCTATCTTACTTCAGAAAATCAACTAGCTCTTAATCTTGGTAGGGACATGAGACAAGGACCTTAGCATGTGCTTGTCACCTAGGGTTTAATTCAGCAAATTATAATAACAAATGCAAGTAAACAATAATATAACCATTCAATTAAGAAGTGTTGCAGAAATTCACTTACATAAACCAAGAAATCATGTAGAAAAACCCTAGTTGTAAACCTTCCACAAAGAGAAATGCCAAAAATGCCAAGAAAAAGTCTCCTTCAATAAGTGTGCCTCAAAATTTCAGCCAAAAACCCTAGAAGAGGGAACAAATTTCAGACCTCACTAATGTGTGAGTGAAAGATGATGAAAATATGAGAGTGAAAACCTTCAATATATACCATACCAATGACCTTAATTAAAATTTAGGTCATCAAAAGGTCGACAAGGCCAAAATACACAATAATATTGTTTCACATTAAAATGTCATAAATTAAAACCTAATCAAGCAAAAGAAAGACGTCATTCCCCTTCTACGGTGATGTTATCCCTTTCTATGGAATATGTAGCCTCCTGGAGAAAAACATTATCCCTCCTTGGGATTCTCCAACCTTCCCCACGTGCCAAACTGCCATGACTATCTCCCCAAAACGCCCATAAAGCTAGATGATGTCATGAGCCTCCTGGGTGACGTCCTAGGCCTTCCAAGGACAACATTCCAATGAAGAGGGAACAATCCCCCCAGGTAAGTCTCTGTCAGGGTGCCTCTGTGGAACATCCTCCTCTTCTCCGATGCAAACCCCTATGTCCTATCTCTGCCCCCTGTTGGGGTCTCAGCATCCATCTGGTGGGCTCTTCAACCCCATGGAGGTATGAACTAATCATATCCCCATGTGTACCTATCCAATGTGGTACCTTTCCATCGGGTATGATCCTGTACATCAACAGATATACCCTCCATGGGCTCATAAGTCACACATATCATAGCAATGTCAATCACATCTAATCATCAATATTATTAAACATGTGCATAAAACCGCTTTTACCCCAGCAAGTGCTCAAAGACATTATACAAATATGCAATGCAAGTTTGGAGGAAGTGACAGGGTGTCCTATTGGGATAGTGTCCACTAGAAAAGGGATGTTTCCGGAAGAGATTAAATCCAAGTCATGTAAATGGGTGAGGTGGATAAGGGATGTCCTGAAAAGGGGTGTAGTGAAAGCAGGGAAATGCATGGGTTACCTTTGGGTGCCCTTATAGAAGGCGAGTTGCACATGTCCTGGATGCAAATGTTTCTAAGCCCATTCATGTCTTTTATTCTTTTTTATTTATTTCTTTTTATTCAAGAATCTAATCAGGGGAAATTGCCCTAGCATGGTGACTGGTGGTGGAAATATTACCCACAATCACTTTCAAGGAGATGTAAAGGTTGGCTCGTGATGAAACCCCCTTTCTCTTGGCCATGCAACCAAGAGCCACTACCATGGCATGGTAACTAGCTACTAGTAGTATCATACCGCTAGGTGCCCATGAACCTAATAGGTTGGCTCATGATGAGACCCCCTATCCTCTGACTAGGTCTTGTTTTATTATTTTTATGGGTCCCTCTTGTTTCTTGCTGAGAAGCCTTTTACTACTTTCTCGGGGATCCCTGGGCGAAGCATCTCGAGGTTTTAATTTTTAGGCTTTTATCTTCTTCCAGATGTTTTTACCTTCTAGGCCTTTAGCCCCTTCTTCCCACAAGGCAAGGTGCAACCCTTAAATAATTGGCCAACCCAATGCCTAGACCAATGTAATGGGGTGGATGAGTGAGATGTAAGATGGAAAGTGATAAGTATGATGGGAGCGGACGATGAATTTTCAGAAATCCCCCAGTGGAAACTGAAAACCTATGGGCACAAGCTTGCTAGGGAATCCTATCATTCCCCCCAATGGCAAATCAAATCCTATGGGAACAAGCTTGCTATGGGCATAAGCTTGCAATGTCCTGGAAATAGCGCACTTGTGGAGAAATTATAAATACATTCAAAGTCTTCTCAGAGTGTTTGTGAAACACGATCATTTGATGTTTATTGAAACTATCCTCTCTTCACACATATATGGGATAGACTATTATATTGACATGGAAATAAATAGGAGGCTATTACCCAATGGAAAGACTCTACATCCTTGAAGTGTCATAATGTTTGTATAAAATGCATTATATCATATTGCAGGGAGTTTCTACCAGCAAATCCTAGATTAATTTGAAACCCTAGATTTCGATCATCCAATTTATGTCAACCCTTAAACAAGTAAAATGGCAATACCCCAACCTTTAAAAACATAAACTCATTTACTAGTATTCGTTTGAATTTCTCTTGAAACAAAATTACTTCATAACATATTATTGTATTGTTGAATGCTATATGAAAGTAATATACCTTGTGTGTTAAAATACAATAAAGCATGGATGATATTCTCTCTATCTATGAATACAATACTATTGTGAAACTATAGGTGTTATAATATTATAATTTCATTTGATATCATTCATTTAAATTTGTATTGGAACTTGATTACTTTATAATGTCATAGGCTAAAGATTCTACGAAATGAAGAATTTTTCCAGGGATATTTTTCTGAAATCCAGCAAGAAATTGTTGGACTTGTATATTTAAGTGATTATTTATGTAGA
Source organism: Picea mariana (assembly GCA_032191745.1). Taxonomy (NCBI): domain Eukaryota; kingdom Viridiplantae; phylum Streptophyta; class Pinopsida; order Pinales; family Pinaceae; genus Picea; species Picea mariana. The sequence goes on along the minus strand of JASDQU010104322.1, from coordinate 19,042 downwards.
ATCCAAGTGCCATGGGAGTTTTTCAGCATGCTGAATTCATTTCTGCATTCAGAAATGGATTTTGAACAACAAAAAATAATGATTAGTGTAAATTTATATTGCCGGATTCCGGAGAAAAAGACCATTTCGTAAAAAAGCTAGCCAACGCCATTTATAATATATAAATTTATCATTGAAAGCTTGAAGAAAGTAATATTACATTATGTACTAGATTGCAACAACCCATTGATGAGACACACTCTCTCTCTACATATATGTTACAAGTAGAGTTTTGTTGAATTGGTTATAATATTGAAATATAAATTTTATTTCCTAAGCATCCACTTTAAGATGCATGCCACACATAGTCCATTGGATAATATAGTTTAACTTACTTGTGTGGAGGTGATGAGAGTTTACGATACATTGATGACCATTTTTAAATGATAAATTTGTTGTCCTTTATATTCGTTTATAATAGCAGTATACATGTTTTTTCGTTGGTTTATCATTGCAAATACATGATATCTCCATGTATGATCCCTCAACGATAAGTTCTTAATCTTTGATAACTCATTTGTCTTAGAATGATATTTATTATTGCAAATGATGGATGGTATGATTGGATCTAAGACTAGACATATGGTATCAACTCCGGGCAGTGGATTTGGACCTGGAGGTCAAGGGTTCATAAGGGTAAGTGATTTTGGTCATAGAGAAAAAATAGTAGAAGCAACCAGGAGGTTGAAATCTCTTTACAAGTGAATGATGGCACTTGCAAAGCAACTGATTTCTTCATTTCCGGAATAGAAGAAGTTAGATTTTTTCTAAGCGTGATTTATTTTATCTGCAAATTATTGAGTAGACGGCTGTCTATTACTTACCCAAGTACTGAAATTTGTATTCCTTCATATATGGACATTTCACCTCATTTCCATCTATATACCATACACTTTGTTGTTCACTCATCATATTGTCTATGAGGGCCATATCTTTCAGGCAAATAATTTAAAAACTTGTAGTTTTCAGTCGCTACTTCGCCACAACTTTCTGGTTGGCAATTTGTCCATGGAAAATGAAATTCAGTAAATTAGAATTTACTCACACGTTGTCTTAATATAATATAGTGTTTTTCTTAAAATGTACCAATTAATGCAATCTTCCTCGAATATTATATTTATTCAATTTTAGAAACGGACCATTCTTACTGAAAATTGGGTTGCAATTCAAAGACATTGTTGGTAAGGATGATGTATGGTAAGGATGATGTATGCAATTGCAGGTTAAGTATTGGTTTTTTCTTTTAAATATGGCTTTGCAGGTGTTATAGCACAAAATGCCGCACATGTGCATTTGTTCGATGGCCTAATCCTTTCCCAAAGCTTGTCAGACATTTTCCTAAATTATCTTCAAAATCATTTAAAAAACATGCCTTATGAGCATATCCGCGGTTTTCCCTAGTACAACATGTGGACATTTGCGACTTTCCATCTTGCAACCTGTTGATGCCCTCAAAAATCATAAAAAATAAAATAATTATGTGTTTTCGGGCGGGTTTTTCAGTTGGACTCATTCCCCAACGTCCCCATGCCCATACACAATGGAATCCAACTCCCTCAACCTCTTGGGGAAGAGATAAAAGCACAATTTTGAGTCACGATATCATCATTTTGGGTTTAGTATGGATTTAGGAGACTCTTTTCTCATTTTTTAGTTTTATCTCCCCCAGTTGGTTATACTTCCAACCATATGGAGTGTTTATTGATGCCTCTTGTGTCACAAAGGTATCCCAATTTATAGTTATGCTATTGAGTCACATAATGTGTCGTGCTTATGTTCAAGGGAAAGTTTCAACTGGAGTCGGGCATTCTGCAGTTAGTCTTTGACCTTGCAAGTCATCCTTCCCAAGTCAGTTTCATCATCACAAGTATCAGTCTCTTCATCTGATTTCTTACAAATGTTTTGCCTTCCGCCACCCCTCGCACTGGTTGATGGAGGATGCCTTAATGCCTTCCATCCAACAGATCTCTTCCCATCGACTCCGACACATCTTACTCTGGGAGAGGGATCTGGAGTTATGTTTGGTACCTTGGGGCTTACAGTCATTAGTGGCAGGTTCCCTTGCTATTGACAGTGGGAATACATCAATGTCCCATGCTCGATAGATTCTACTAGGTGTTTGACGCTAGCTCATTTATTCACACTTGTTAGATTGTACCATGGTACCTTGATGCCCATTATCATCATCGGTGGGTTGTCTCGCATTTTTTAACAGTACACATCAATGATTGGTAATCAAAAAATGTCTTACTATGTTTGATCGTGACTCATCTATTCACATAGTGTAGAATTGTACCACGATGGATCGTTGTGAATACTTYGGGTGAAGTATAAGCACCACATCTTTTGTGCTCAATCCTGACTCATATGGTGCCACCTCATAGACATTGGTACTTGCAGAGGATCAGCTTGTTCATTCTCTTGGCTCAAGATATCCTTTATTCTCGATATTAAGACATAGCTTCACTGTGTATCTATTTGTGGTTATGATCTACTTTGACATGGATCCACTATGTATTCTCCGTGGCCATGCTTGCTACTTCATATTTATCACATGGATCCACGGTGTATTTTTCATGGCCATGGAAATTAGTCATACTTTCATATGTACCATGGATCTATAGTGTCTTTGGTGGTCATGCTTATATCACTCCTAAGCATGGGTATGCCCAACTTGGCAAGTAAAACTCTTGTTTTATCTTTTTTGATGGTTATTGTTCTTGACTCAGTTGTTTGGGAACCTTCACAGGTACTTCAATGCATCCTCTCCTCTCATAGTCTATAATGTATTTCGGCCATCATTTTTCCCTTCTGACCTCACACATTAGCGGGAATCTATTGTAGCCAAAATGCCACACCTATGCATTTGTGCCATGGCCTAACCCTTTCTCAAAGCTTACTAAACATTTTTCCAAATTGCCTCTCCAAAATCATTTAAAAAACAAGCCTTACGAGCATATCCACGGTTTTCCCTAGTGCAACATGCGGACATCTGCGAATTTCCATCTTGCAACCCGTGGATGCCCTCAAAAATCATAAAAAATAAAATAATTATGTGTTTTCGGGTGGGTTTTTCGGTTGGGCTCATTCCCCAACGTCCCCATGCTCGTACACAATGGAATCCAACTCCTTCAACCTCTTAGGGAAGATATAAAAGCACCATTGAGGGATAAGGAGTGGTCAAGTCCCTTGGTGCAAGGTTATGTTGCCAGTATCTAGCAAGCCTCCCTTTTCTATAATCCTTTGAGAAACACCCCCTTTTTATCTAGAAATTCATTTTCCAGCACCTCTTTCCTATCTGTATGGATATAGGGTGTATCCTAATCCCTATTTGGGCATCCAAGGAAGAGTATAGTGGTTGAATCAATGCTTGAGGGATTATTGGAGGAACCTGAATAGTTGGCTTCGAGGCAGTTCCAAAGGCGAGACAAGGTTGTAACTTACCTTTCTGATTTGGTGTTAATAGAAGAGTTTGGTTTCCCTCCCATATTGTATTCATTGTATGTTTTTTCTTATTAAGTTTACTTTGAATATGATATATGACATTCATACTCTTTGATCATGTAACTGCCTTCGTAGCATCCCTTGTATTGTGTCCATTTTGCAGGTTGGATCCAACAAAGGATCAAGAGCTCGTCGAGAGAAAGGATTGGGATCAACTTCAAAAGGGAGACTCAAGGTGCACTCATTCTCCCTTTTTCCTTCCCTAACTTATCCTAGTAAAGTAGTTATTATTTCAGTTTTGTGTGTGTGTCCTAGAGGGAAGATCTCTATCTTCTCTATACAGTCTTGATCTATTGTAATTTCAACCCAAAATCATGGGGGAAATATCTCATCAACATCAAGTGTAGGTTTGGAGAAGTTAGAATAATTTTTTCCTCTAATTATCTGAAGTTTGTGCCTCAATCATTCCTTTGGAATAAACCTGTTTTTGTAGCAGTTGTTAGGAAATGTGATCCAAAATAGCTAAATGTTTTATTTAATAAAACATTAATGTAAAGGATACCTTCACGCTCATGTGAGGTGTCCATGTTAGTTTTTRGTTAGTTGTAKTTAGTTGTTATTAACGGTCTTTCTTGGTTATATTCTATTGGGTATTTAAACCCATTAGCTATCATACGTGAGGTGGATTTTGGCTCGTAGCCCTCACATTCCTGTTATGTAATATTTTTTCCTTAATTAATAAAATGGTTTKTCTAAGGACACTTTTGACATTATGGATATTGGCGCAACTCAACATATGACTTATAGAAAATATTTGTTCTAGACTTGTCAAGATTGCAATTTGAATTCAGTATTTCTAGAAGATGACACTAATCGTATAACATAGGGAAAAGGTTCAGTTAAAGTGATTTTACYAGGAGTTGGAGAAAGTATCATCTCAAATGTTTGGAATGTTCCCTCTTTTAACGAAATTTTGTTGTCTTTGATTCTGATCTRCTAATTAGGGTATCAAATTGTTATTGAAGATGGAGTTCTCAAATTCAACTCAGTAAAGGAGTTACCTATTTTATGTACTCGAGTTGCCCATTTTACCTAAGTTATGTTGATTCCTCAAGTACTTGAGTTGCCCACTTTGGATTCTTGTGTGCAACTATAGATGGTGATAAGTTACCATCCAAAGAACCATTATCAATATTAACTTGATTTGAATCATCCAAGTTAACTTGTGAAGAACTTGTTGATTCTTCACTTTCCACCTGTCTGTCTGATGTCCAAGTTGTATGTTTGATGTCCACAAAGAGTCAGTAGAACTTAGGTTCTCTTAATTATTCTCTTACTGCTATCGAGCCATCTACTTTTACAGAGGCAGACGAATGATGAATGGAGGAAGGAAATGCAAAGTGAATATTATGCAGTAATTAAAAACTAGACTTGGAAAATTGTAGAGTGTCCAAAGGATGTTAAACCCATTGGTTGTAAGTGGGTTTATAGGATAAAATATAAGGAAAATGGAGAAATTGATAAGTACAAGGAAAGATTGGTTGCAAAGGGATTTGATCATAAAGAAGGTATTGATTACGAAGAAACATTTTCCCCAACAGCCAAGTGGAACACTATTAGGGTTGTATTGTCTTTGGTTGCACAAAATGGATGGAAAGTGCACCAAATGGACGTGAAAAGTGCCTTTCTAAATGGGGATCTACGGGAGGATGTATTTATGCTCCAACCACTCGGTTTTGAAATTTCAGGACAAGAAAATAAAGTTTGTAAATTGATTAAGGCGTTGTGTGGGTTGAAACAAGCACCTAGAGCTTGGTACGCTAAATGGATGCCTACCTAGAGAAAGTCGGTTTTCTTCGAAGTGAGTCAGACAACACTTTGTATGTTCGAGTTCAAGGAAACAATTTGATCAATTTGGTAATGTATGTAGATGATTTTATCATAACAAKTAATARCAATGACCATGTCTCTCAGGTAAAAAAATAACTTCTAACAAGTTTTGAAATGACAGATTTCRGTTTCCTCCATTACTATCTAGGAGTTGAAGTATTGCAGCAAGAAAGAAGTATTTTTATTTCACAAACTAAGTATGTTTTGGAAGTATTAAAGAATATTGGAATGGAGGATTGTAAACTAACTATTACCCTCATGGAGTAGAACCTCAAACTTTCTAAKTTTGAAGGGGGGGGGASTTGTCAGCAGTACCAGGTATAGACAGTTAATTGTAAGTTTAATCTATCTGACAAACACTCGTCTAGACTTATATTTTGCAGTYAGCGTCCTTTCCAAGTATATGAAAGAACTGAGAGAGAKTCATTGGAATGMAGCTAAAAAGGTACTTAGATATCTTCAAGGAACAAAATATTATGGACTTGAATATAAAAAGGATAAAAAWTTTAGACTTGTTGGCTACTAAGACGTAGATTTTGCTAGAGATATCGATGACAGGGCTTCTACTTCGGGTTATTTAATGAGTATGGGATTGGCTATTGTATCYTGGAGTTGTAGGAAATGTTGGACATAGTGTCATTAATGTGTTTTAATTGATGTCAAACAGTATAACAGTATGCAGAGTTCATGACAAATAAATATATGCAGTATAACAGTTAGCAGAAAATGCCAGACAGTATGCATAGGTCAAAGATCAGAAGGAAAAGCGCATTGAAAGTATGCAAAGAATGATTCTCTAAGAAAGGACATTAATCAAAGCTCAGAAGGAAGAGTGCATTGTAGAAATGTCATCGGGATCAATGGAAAGACTTAGAAGTTGATCGATGCACAGGAAAAGGTGAGAAGCTTCAGCAGCCGTCCAATCAAGAAATTGATGGTGTTGATCGTCTCATGTAACGGGATTTATCCAACATTGGAAGTGAGAAAAAGATTATGTAGGTTTATATACACAACACTCTCCATATCTTATCGATGAGTAGTGCAAGGGTATGGTGGGGGATCTAGGTGCTTGGACTCCTCAGGAAGCTCACCATCCTGGAGCCCAAGACGACCTGTCAGGCCCCCTACCTTTTGGTCAAAGTGACAATAATTGTTGATCTGATGACAAAGGATCTCGACCATTCATTGGAAAATATACTTTTTATATATACATTGCACATTGGTCATATGAGTGACCATGGGCTTAAGGATCATTGGAGGACTAGTCAGTGATCAGATCAAATCAGGATCGTTGCATACACAAGCGCCAGATCAACAGCAGGGATTGATTGCGGAGCATGAAGGGAGAATTAAACTATACATTATTTGCAATCCCATAATTATTCTAGATCGTCAGATCTCATCGATTCAAAGATCAACGACTGTGGTTGACCCACCAACAATTGCACAACTTCAATTGTGGAGTTTGGGTGACGAATTAAACCACACGCAAGTTACGATTCCGTAATCCACATCGACTATTGGATCAATTTAAGTGGAAGGATCGAATAATAAAAGAAGAAGATTCATTGGATTTAAACTAAGGCAAAGCAGCATCGTAGATAGATCGAGTCGTCGATCTAAGATAATGATCAACGAACAAAAATTCATTTCGGGTTAAAATTTGTGAGGAGGTTACACTTTGTTACAGGTATG
>JASDQU010104321.1:559257-574890 GCA_032191745.1 Picea mariana | reverse complement strand
CAAAAAGGTGGAAGATAAGTTCATATCTGCCAGAAAAATAAATCAAGTTAAATAAAGATCAGATGATAATTCATAACTATCCTGGAAAGGACAATGCCGTGAAAACATCCTTTCCCTTAAATGTGGTATTCAGAAAAAACACCACTTCTATGCTTAATCTCTTTCAATGTCATGTGCCTACTTTTTGCAATTTTCTCATTCCCTCTGTTGCTTGAGTACACAGAAAACAGTTTATAAAACAACTGAAGGAAAACAGTTGTAGAAAAGGTGCAGATATCTGGAAAACTTATTGCCATGGTCTTTATTTGGGCTTAAATTAAACAGTGCTTAGGAAAAAACAGAAATTTAGTGAATTTGTTAGTTGTGGTTATGCCAAATTCACATAGTTGCAAAGGATCTCCATTCTTCAAATGTATCATTTGATGTAAAATGTAGTTAACTTGATAGAACCAAAGAAGGGGAAAAACTAGATGAAACTGGCCGGCAAGTAGGTAGGACTTGGATCTTGAGTCTAGAGTCATGAATCAAAATTTCAGTATTTTATACTGTGTCGTTTCAAAATCCTATGGGGTTAATTGAGACCCTTCAATGGTCATGTGTGCTGTTGAGAAATTTCCCCATTCTTCTTTCTGCTGAGAATGGCAATCACGTGCTAGATTTTCGAACTGCGATGCGTTAAAAGAGTATGTAATGACTTTGAAAATCGGTAAGTCTGATCCAAAAAGGTTGTGGCTCTCTCATCAGGACATTGGTTCACATGGGGACTGTTAAGCCATCTCACTGCGATCCGCCTCACCCATGTGGCATGAATATCAAAGGGATAAAGCCAGGTGAAAGTCCAAGCCTATCGTGGCATAATAGATACTCCTCAGAACCGGCACCTAATCAAAAAGAAGCCCGCTCTTTGCTGTGCGGCCCCTCTGGGAATATTTCTTGAACCACCTCCAGGTAAAAAATAATTATGGATCTAGCATTGAGTAGGACTTGGTCTGGGTCTATTGTAATACTAACGAGATAGCACTTGACAACCAGTGGCCATGACTTCCATCCTAGTATCTTCATTAGGTGCACACAACAGAGGCCTGCCAAATGTAAAAGAGAGGAGCTTGGGTATGAACAGCCGAACTTCAATTCTGAATATCGACTTCATCCCAAGTGTGCCAAATTACATTATATCTAAAAGACAATCACAACTACATCATATACCCATTTTGAGAATATAAACAGCTAAAGACACGYYGAAGCCTCTACTTAAAATACACACATACCCATCCTTGAAATCAYAACTAGAAATCAAAGGCAATGACAGCATTCATTTATTACAATAAATTTCAGATRCATATGTAGAGTTACCTTCATTGTAGGTGACCATTGGGTACCTCAATCTCAGCAATGGAACGACTTCAAAACACCAAACTTCTCATAAGCAAACGCATACAGTGAATCAAATCCGTCAATTCAATGCCCCAGAAATGTTTTCTGCAACACRCCAAGAAACCATTTTTAAGAATCCAGGCCTCGATGCCGTATAAAAAAACGCAGGAACCCAATTCAAAACCAAGCCCGTACGACCCTAATTCACCAAGAAACCAATCTTAAGAATCCAAACCTTGATCCCTTGTAAAAAAAACGCAGGAACCCAATTTAAAACCAGGCCCATTCGACCCAAATTCAATGGATTCCAAGCAGCTTACCGGAAATTCAAGCTCCCCAGTCATCTTGAGCGAGAAAACGCTCGCTCAATCGGCCTCGGTGGCAGCCCAGCTCCACCAGTGGTCACATGGGGGGAGGATTCACATTGGCCTTCGAAGGATCTGTGGGTTAATATACCTCCTGGCGATGTTTAAGCTGTGTGGGTATCGGAATGCTGGATGATATTTTGCCTGCCTGTACTCTTTGAGCTAGTTGTCCCACAGAAATTTTTACATCACCGCGGAGAATTTCACGGCTCTGTCGATGCATAGACAATTTTTATTGACTATCGGGGATCGGAGGCATCAAATTATTGACACGTGTGAATGCCCCGAAAATCGTGTGGAGTAGTTGGCGTTATCAGATTTGTTTGTGATTAAATTTAATGCGGAATGATCTGACTGTTTCCCACGGTTGGAATAACGATGTCTTTGTTTGGAATTTCACTAGGCCACACACTTCCTCAGCCTTCACAAAACCGGGGCGACTTGCTTTCAAATTTCAACGGCGTTCATGGTGAAATTACTGCACTGCCTTTTTCTTATAAATCATGGATCTCGTCGGAATTTTCGTCAGTAGTGTTTGCCCACGAATGTCTTTCAAAATGGAACCCTTGCACGACTCATCGAATAAGAAAAAAAAAAAAAAACCAATGAACCTCATTTGTGTAGTGAGCTCAACAACCATGAAGATTCTTTCGTCACACCTCAACGAATATAATATGTCTAATTCTTTCGTCACATCTCAACGAATATAAAATCTAATTATTCCAGCGTTGGTTGTGTACAAGCAATGGGATATATCCTAATTATTCCAAAGCGTTGGTTGTGTGCAAGCAATATAATACATGGTAGAGATATGGGTCCCCATTGTCTAAATGTATGCCATGGATTAGACTTCTTAATATGTATTTATGTAGATTTAAGTAAAGATTGTTATGGTTACATGATGTTATATAATGGCAATTAGAGCTAGACTTAATCTTTAAGTTACAAAAAAATTGTTATAAAACTTGTTTTGTTTTGTCCATGGTTTTAAGTTACAAAAAAATTGTTATAAAACTTGTTTTGTCCATGGTTATGTGATGGCCCCTTACCCAAAGGTAAAGTTTTCCTTACTCGAGTAGGAAAAGCAAGAAAGCTTTTTTGGTGACAAGATGTAAAGATAAAAACGACTGTTGGGTATATCCAATCAAGACTCCCCATGGCTCAATGTTTGCTCATTCCATAACTTCAATGACTCTAGTGCTTGAGAGTGGTGGAGAAACTATTGTAATTATTAAATCTCAAGAGAAACTCCCCTCTTGTTGATCCCTAAGCATAGAAGTCCATGTGGAACAAGAAAGATGAGACATGAATCAAAGTCCTTAAATCGAGAAAGGATTCTAGACTCGTTGTTCTCAATGGATGCACAATTGATGGTGATAAATACTCCAACAATGAACAATTTAGAGGGTTAGTTTGCATTTAGGAGAAATTCGAAGTAAAAGGAAGAAACACAAGGGTGTGATTATATGGACATAATTGCAATTAGCTTCTAATATAAATGGTAAAAAAAATGAAAATTTAACCCTAGATCTAAGGAGGTAGATCAACATTAAACAATAAACCTATAATAGGGTGTCCAAATATATATCTTGTATATGTAAAAATTGTTCATGGCGTTATTCACTTAGTTTGGTATTTACATGAATAACAAACATGTGATATTGTTTGTTCTTATCAACGTCTCAAACCTTTTGAGCCAGGTTCAACTTTAGGAGACTCATTCCTTTAGGTAAAAAAAAAAATCATGAAGGAATATGAATCTCAATACTTTTTAAAACCAAAAAAGTACAATGTAGATAAGGAATTCAAATATTGACTAGTTTAGAGATTGTCACCCATAGACACCATCACCCATTAAAATGATATCTACCTTATTATTCATTGATGTAAGAGAGTCATTTTTCATGCCCCTGGAAGCACAACGAACAACCACAAATTCTAAAGAATTCAAAGTTATAAGTCATAATGGAGTTTGTTGAACTAATGACCACAATGAACTATAGTCATAAGAATAAAAAAAGAAAAGCATTCCTTGAGAAATCAACTCATCTATGGGTGGCATGCCTATCACGAAATGAAACAATTTTTCAGAGAAAGGTAGTTTCTTCTATCCAAGCCTTTTACAAGATAAAGGTTCATACTTGAATTTTGAAAAAGCAAAGAAGGAAATAAAACAACAAAATGTCAAGGATGTTGAGAAATAGAACACAAGACAGGACCATCAATATGACGAAAAAGTCTAACTAGCCAATCCCTATTATATTCACACCAAAGCTACAAATATATAGTGCAATAGGTGATGCTACCTCGTAGAGAAATTTGTTCTAGATCCTAAAACATTGCATGGTGATTAGGCTTGGCAATCCTGACTAACTCACTTAGTCATCATTTGAGTATAAATCACTATTATCCTAAATGAATAATGCAATTAAAGGTGACATGAAGACTTGGTAATTAGTAAGGTAGGCCATGGGCTAACATTCCCCCCCTCAAACATCTCTGTATCAACTAAGCAATAAACACAAATGTAAAAGTTGACATATTGGATCTTTCAAAATCCCCTTATATGAGCTTCAATGAAGAATCTTCCTAGAAAATCGTCAAAACTAGATGTTGGATGGTTCATCTTGAATGAACTAGAAAAGAGTTGAAATTTGGAAGTGGATGGTTTCCAATGTGTGAATATTTCCTAATTACTTGACATTCTAATCATTTTCCAAGTTAGTGAGTCACTTAAGTGTTCTCTAAATCTAGTGGTATGGGATGACCAATAACCAATTTTGACACTTTTAGGTGTTGACAACATCCCAATGTATCCTAATTGTATAATAAAGAGAAAATGAGAGGAGCCCAAATTCCATGTTGGATCTTCCCAAATGTTGATTTGATGATGATTTGAAGTTCCATATTCCATGTTAAAACTTCCCTGATTTGATTGTAGACCAATTGTCTGGTTAAATTTTGATTGATTGGACTTCTAAACTTTAAGACTAAATATCATCAATGATATCCCCCCTTGTCAAGTACAAGGTGAGAAGAATGAAGACTTTCTACTGCAAGATGTGTCATTGTCTGAGACTCGACTCTTTTGTATGAACGATATAACTTCTTGGTTGTTGATGACAAATGCCAAGGATCGATCCACCCATGGTGAATATTTAATCTTGCAAGTTTTTTTCATGTGGAGCATTTGTCTGATGAATGATTATTCTTGTTGCAATGCTGACAATGATGGAAATTAAAACATTGGTTTTCCATATAATCAACTCTATGATAATGCTGGCACTTATCATTCTGAGGCTGACTTGAACAAGTGAAGTTGAAACTTCTTGAAGGAATCTAATGCTTTGGAATTGGATTTGTTTGGAATAATCTGGAATATGAAAGGTAACTTCCTTTGCATATCCAATACATGTTATGTTCTTGTTGTTTCTAATTTCTTCCCAAGGTCTAATGATGGGCTTGGAAAGAGAAAGTTGAACCTGTTCATGAAAAACTTCATCTTCATTTGCAATTTTTTATGAAGTTGTTTCATTGGATTGATCATGTGCTAATTGTTGATTGAAATCTTTATAAAATTCAAAAAATGGGTGGTTTTGAACAAAAACTAGTTCATAATGATGATTCCTTTGATGTGTTTCATCGGGTTGGAGTTGTGATTGAGTCTATAAAATTTCTACTTTGGCTTGTGAAACTTGCAAACAAGTTAGAGCATGCTGAAGAGTTACTTTGTTGATTGTGATTGTGTTGTTGGCAAGAATGAGTATTAGAGTGTTTAGTAACTCTAATCATTATAGACTTCGATCCATTTTTAAAGATTGAATGAGACCTCCTTGTGCAGGTAGGTCTAGATTACAATAGACTCGACAACAAAAAAAGGTTTCTTGCAACTTCGGCTTTTGACAATAAGAATCATCAATAGAAATTTTGGACTTAAAAAATGAAGAGGCATCAGATTCTACCGAGAATGCACCCAATAATTACAAATCAACTTGATTTTTAATTTGACACTTACAAAAAATAACTATTGCAAGTACATTCCTCAAAATTGATGTTGCTTTTGAAGTTGAATTGATTGGAATTAACTCTGATGTAGATTTTGTCATTGAATGTTGTTGTAGATTGACAACCCGATTGCCCATATATGCTGTGTTGTTTCTTAATTACATGTTATTGATTGTATGTGCTTGAATGGCATTAATTGTGTGTTCCTTGCTTGTTTTGTATTCCATGTGTGTTGTCTTAAAGAAAAAAGTCCAATTGTAAGTGTGATTATGTCAAAACTAGACATAAAATATCCATCCAAATCATTCGCCATTGCACAGTGTTCATTTGATCTCCTTATTCAGTTTTGGGAGCGACCACAATTAAAAGAGAATTTTAATTTTATTAAGTTTTTCAATCTTTCCTCTTTTGGACTTTTCAAAACTATTTTTGAAAGGATTTCCAAGCTGCTTTTACAAAATAAAAAAATTTAATCACCCTCACTCTCCTTCACTAATGGAAAAAGTTACAAAAAATTAAAAAATAAAAATAAAAAAATATTTCAATCATCCTCATTAATGGACAAAGATGCAAGGTCTCCTTTATCACTTGATGGAAAATAATATCCCCACACCACAACTCACATCTCACTCTATTGCTTTTTATTTATGTTAACAACAAGTTTTCAATATCAAATGGTAATCTTTCATCATTGTTATCCATCTAGGATGAATGACAATTAAAAAAATAAAATATACCTCAATGCCATGTTGGAATTTTATTTCGTAGGTGGCATTTATTGCTTGTGGCTACTATACCTTCTTCTTTGACTCCAAACCCTGGAAATTTCGTTGAAAAGCAAAGATTCAACGAATGTCAACGATGGATTTTTTAGTGTAATGTCGTTCAAATTACAAGATATATCCACGAGAGTCCGCCCAAACAGTCTATTTACATGACCTACTAATCATAACCAACAAACCATATGATTTCTTTGATGGTGCATCAAATAGAAACTTGAACACATGTGAGGTAGGAGGGCCACTAGTGATCTCCAAAATTTACAAGATTGCTTTCAAGCATGGTCTTGGATAGGACACCAACTATTGTGCAAAAACCAAGGTAGACACCATATTTGTGGCCTTGGCCTATGAAGAAAGTGTAAATTATATTATCAACATTTATGGGGATACAAAACTAGTTGTGGAATGAATGAGCAGTGTAAGAAATCATATAATTATGGCAATGCATGGTATCCTTCAACTCACAGACAATATTAAAAACAACTTTGCTTCGATTCTCTTTCTTTATATCTTCCAGGAACACAAAGAAGAGTTAGATAGATTATCCAAGAAAGCATGTAGTAGAGATATGGGTACATTGGCTTTGAAAATATACAAATATGGGGTTGAGGAAATCCTCCCATTAAGGTTTGTCGAACTATGACAAGGTAGTGTTGAGATTTGAAGCCTAGAGCTTATAGAAAGTAGTTTTTTTTTAATTTTGTGCTTGAAATGTAATGGTTTGGAGATTGTTTGGCTGAAGTATTTATGTACTTCATTGATATTTGTAATTACTCTAAATATTTTCATGCAATTTATATGTCAAGAATTAGGAGCTATTTAATTCTCCTTGGATGATTTATGAGAACAAACATGATCATCATTGTGTATCCATGTCAACACCCCGTGGGTTGTGTGATTGACCACATTGTAACCTTGGTATTTTCATTAATGAAAAGGATTATTGATTTTTTTATTTGGAACAATAAAAAGGAATAAACTCACATATGTTCATAGAGTTGGTAGTAATACAAAGTTACAATCAAATAAGAAAATCAAAGGATTGTGGAGCATATATGCTTTATTAGCCAATAGTCCTTGGAAGGATTGTATTGGTTGATTCTTGGGAGTACACAAATACATGCATGTGTTATGTGTATGTATGCCTTATCTTTTGTGTCTCTAACATATTGTAATGCATAAGAATAATGTATTTTAATAAGAGAAAGAGAAAGTGAATAATCGCTCTAAATAGTTGGTGCTTCAGTTGCCATTCCATCACAAGAATAGTAATTGATGTTGATTGCCCTTCCTCGTTTACAAGTCTACAAAAGAATGGCACAAGGTCCATGAAGTGGTTATAAAGAAGACAAGAACGAGGAACTACAAGACAAGTCTTCCATCGTTAAGGAGTTACATAGATGAACCCTAAGTGTTGTGAGTCCATAGAGACATTGTGTATCTATAAGAGGGAATTTTAGAGAGAAAGTGGGACCACATAGGAGAGACATGTGGATGACAATTTAGTTGAGGCTTGGAGAAGCTTAATAATTGATTGGGACATAGAATCGGATGGCATGTCCCATCTCGAAGAGTAATGACCCTCTACTGATGTCTGGTACCATTATGGAAACTCCACTCTAGCTTACTTTAGCATGACCACTCCACTTGATACAATTTTTATCTAGTTCTAACTATCCCATAAAATGATATTATATTATCAAATGTGCTTCACTTAACTACAAATGATAGAGTCAATCAACAAAGGTGCTAATTGCATGGCACCAAAACATAGAGTTGTGAGGCTGAATGATGCTCTAGCAAAGGAGGTAAATAATATTGAAGAAACTTGATATTAAAAATTAGATGCATTCTAAAGTAGGGAGAAATGGAAAACGAAAAAATAATCTCACCTATTAACCTAATAATGGTGCAAGGATCACATCAAAGATGCTTAATTTTTTTATTAAGACCCTTGAAACACCATTTTTATGAATGAAGCTCCCTAACTTTGAACTAAGTGTATCATGTTGTTGCTTATACTTCAATGATTGTTTCACAAAGATATCCTAGACCTATATGCAATTTATGTATAAAGAATTGAAGAAGTGGTGAATAACCATCTCCTTACCAAGGTGGTAATGATGTAATGGTCAAATTGCTTGAACAATGGCATATGGCTCCTTGTCATACATAGAGTACTATCCAACCATATCACTAAAGTTTATAGGTGAAAATAAATAACATGTCCATCCTACATAAGAACAAATTCCATAATGTAATCTCAAGGATATGTCTCAATCTCAAATGGTTAATTGAGATTGAGAATGGTAAGAACTAGTATTGAGTAGAGTTTATGCTTAAGCCCATTAAATGATTTCTATCGTGACTCATTCCACTAAAAGACCATTTTTATTATTATTACTTATAGAGCTCTAGTTAGGAATCCAAGTTATGTGTGAATTAAAAATAACAATATAATTAACAAGACCATGGCTGAGGAAGGTGGGATGTTATGTAATTAACGCGCAATGAAATGAAACAACAATTTAAAAAACAAATCCAAGCAACATACCAAAAAAATAAGCTCCATAGTGATATTAAGCGAGTAAAAACCCACATAAGTTTCCTTGGTGGTATCCATGCTTCACATGGAGGACTTAAAATTGGCATCCAAAGGATCTATGGGTGTACATGGCAGCTCACAACACTGGTTAGTTGTGTGTTTCAAAATGTTGAATGTTGATTGCATGTATTTATTCTTTGAGCTTATTGTCCCTTGCATTGTCATTTTCACAACCTATAACCCCGAACAATAACTTTGTAACATTTGTTGTTTTTCATTTTTCATAGGGTGAAAGCCTTTCAATCTTGTTCCATGGGATTTCATGGTTTGGTAGATTTTGTAGATATGAAGCAAAAGGTAGTTTTTTTTAAGAAAAAAATTGTCAAAATGGCAATGTTCAAAGAATTGAGATACTAAGGTGTACATTATTCACGCGGATTCGATGAGGACTAGTTTTGAAATTCAATGCCTTACCCTACCCTTCAATAAAATTTTAGATAAGAAGTGAAAACTTGTACTACAGTCTATATCAAAGTTTATAAATAGTTAGTTTTTTTCAAAACAATGACTATTTATATTTATCAAAAACTCATTGTGGGTTAACATGTACATCATCCACTATAAGCCTTAATGTAAATATGTCTAGGTTTAGAAGAAAACTTTAGCAAGTCAAAAAACTACCATGCAACAAAGCCACATCTTCCCGATCCAAAACTTGCAAGAGTGTTGTCTAATAAACTATCCTAATTTTGATAATATAAACCTACATAACAAAAAGAAATCAAAGCACAATTAAAATCCATATATAGGCACTAGCAACATATTCCACCTTAGTCTCAATGTCAAGTATTCACGAGTGTCATTAGGGTTCTCTTGGTGGACATGTGCTACCATAAGGAGATCTTAAGGAGGGAAGTTAACAAAGCTAGTCATTTGAGCCAACACATATTGGATGGCAGAGAAAGAGGCCTCCAATTCCAATTTTTTTTCATCCAAAGAATGGCCATGGTGAAGAGATATTCCTGCTCCTATCCTCTAAGCTCCAGAATTTGTTTTCCAACTTCAACATTAAACCTAGCAAGAGCTTTGTTGGATTCTTTGGCATGAGACTTGAGTTGGGTTCACCATCATTCTAATACTAAAGTTGAGCGAATCACATTAGCTTGGACTTCAGTTGTTTCCCTCACAGAATAACAAGGACACCACTTGTGCTTCTAACCTCCCCCACCATGTTGCAACAACGACAATGCTCCATGGTAGGTGCCTCTACATTAGAATCGAGTACCCTATCCACAATGTCAACTAAGTACCATATCCACAATGTCAATCCACTTGCACCCTATCCATAATGTCAATCCACTTGCCAAGAGTTTTGCTTGCACAATTCGAGAGAAACCAAAATATTGAGAGAATTGAGACCCCCAATCCTAGATAAATCAATTGTCATTAATGCTCAAAGTGTGGGAGATGATTGGTAGCAAGGCCAACATCCTTCACCATAAATCCCATGTTGAAATTTGGATGGAGCTAGCACAAGGCATTGAAGCCCCTTACATGTAGAGAGTTACGAGGATAGGGTGATTATAGAAGGGGAGTTTACNCCCCCCCGCCCTTCCCAAAAGTTCTAATGTGATAGGTGAGGGGGGATAGAGCCACCTCTTTTCTATTTGTTATTTTATTTCTACTCATGGAATAAGTCTATAACATTGCTCTGACCTTTCATGCATTTGGAACAATAGTTTCTTCCTCCATAAGTGTAGCTCCCAGTTTGCTATGATATCTACCTCGGGGTTAAGGGAGCATTTCACTCAATAAAAGGTGATTGCCCAAAATTGGTAAACTAGGGGATTTGTTCTCTAAATTATTCTTGCCACACTTGGTGAGGTGGGATCTCTACCTTACTTCAGTCCCTCGATGACGAGCATAGAGTCTTTAATGATAGTTACGTCGACTTTCGTTTAGTTTCTCAATAGTCGAAGGCCTTGATAGGATGTTAAAGCCTCCACCTTGTTGTTTGTGGCATGCCCCAATCCCAAGCAAATGCCTACTCTTGTTGTCCTTTGGGATTAAAAATGAACCCCCCACACCTTCCACCCCTCACCAAGTGTTTTAACATTTACATATATACATTGTGTTTTAATACCTGTCTTATTTATTTATTTTAAAGGAAAAAATATAATTGTATATAAAAAAACTCTCATTCTTGAGTGTTACAAATACATCCAAAGAGTGTTACATGTATTTCATCATCAAACTAAAAAATAAGACTTGTACAATAGGCCCTCTTTCTAAATAGACTATTATCCTTATACATCCCAGAGACTTCAATCCAAAGTAGTGTATTAAATAGTTTACATTTTCCATCATAATTACTTTAATACATACCAAAATTAGCATAGTACCTCCATCAATGGAACACGATCCAACTTAAATAGAGACATAGGACCAATATGAAAATTCATTCATAAAACTAGAAACAAAGGAGGTTTCACAAACTGCTCTACAACAAGGGGTGTTGTTTTGCACTTGTTGGGTCACATTCCTCCTCTATGTAGACCATGGGTTGATACTTAACAATAAAATTTGTCAAAGTATTCCATATCATGCCAACCTATTTGCTTGAAGATCTCCTCTGTTTGCTTCTCTTTCTTAAATATATACTTATAAGAAAATATTTTTGTTAACAAAATGATTGATTTTTCTTTTCTTTCATATTTAACTCGTTCAATAACAATTTTTTATTTTATTTTTATCCCTAAAACATTCACTTTAGTTGAAAATTGCATAATATAACTTATTTTGGATGGACAAAACTCTCTCTTAAGAATTGGCATGGTGGTTAATTTAAATCATAAATGCATCACACCATTCTATCTATCAACTCAAATGGGTCATCTGTTTTCATAGTTACCATGGCTCTAGTGCACGAATGCACTCTCCTCCCTTAGTCTCCCATGCAAAATTATTCAAACGAGCCAAATTTCTATGAACATGTGTTGTTCATCCAATGCAAAATGACTGGAAAGAACCAAATTTATATGAAAATTGTTGTTTATATTGAAAAATACATTCTTCCTACGCATTGGTGTAAAATGCATTCTTCCAATCAAAGAGAAATGATTTATATGAAAATGTGAATGATTTATATGAAAATGTGTTGTTTATATTGAAAAATACATTCTTCCTACGCACTAGTGTAAAATGCATTCTTCCAATTAAAGAGAAATGATGAAAGTTTAGGTTGCAAAATAAATCACTTTAATAGAAGTTGTCCAAAAAAATAATATAGATAGTGACATCACTTACAAAAGAAAAAAAGTAACATTACTTACCAAACAAAATGTTTAAAACCATTAGCATAGTAAAACCTTGTCCATTAATTTATTTATGGTGGGTCATCGAACTTAGTAAATTTCTCCATCCAAATTTATTTTTATCAATTTATGTATATAATGATTTTGAAAACTTCACTTAAATGCATTATCAAATTCAACGTTATTAATTAATATTGGAGGGATTTTAAAAATGCCAAATTATTTTTGTTTATTAATATTTTATTTGAAATATATGTTTTTTAAAAGGATTGGGTAAACTAAATAATCTATAAACTTCCCAACTTTTATAAAATGTAGAGTTTTAATATTGTAATTAATAATCAATTTATATTATTAATTTGATTTTAAAAATGTTATTAAAAAAAAAAACCTTTTTTATATAGATAATGACATCACCTATAAAAGAAAAAGTAACATTACTTACCAAACAAAATGTTTGAAACCATTTGAAACCATTAGCATAGTAAAATCTTGTCCATTAATTTATTTATGGTGGGAAGGGGATGGTGAGCCATTGAACTTAGTAAATTCCTCCATCCAAAATCATTTTTATTAATTTGTGTATATAATGATTTTGAAAACTTCATTTAAATGTATTATCAAATTCAAATTTATCAATTTATATGAGAGGGATTTTAAGAATGTCAAATTATTTTTGCTTATTAATATTTTATTTAAAAATATATATTTATTTTTAAAGGATTAAATGAATTAAATAATCTATAAACTTCCTATTTCTTATAAAATGTGGAATTTTAATATTGTAATTAATAATCAATCTATATTATTAATTTGATATACAAAACTGTTATTAAAATATTAATTTAAAAAAAAAAATAAAAAAAAATAATCTATAATTTTATTGAAAATAAAATTACAATATATTAAATATTTGGAATATTCTTAAAATGTTGTTATAACTTTTTTTATAGTATTAGAAAGGATTGTTAGTTTCATCATCTTAATTTGAAAAAAAATCATAATTTTATTGAAAATAAAATTACAATATATTAAATATTTGAAATATTCTTAAAATGTTGTTACGTCTAAAGGTATATACCTATTAACAATGGGTAGATTTAATAGGGGTTTAGTGCTTAATAAGTTTTCTATGGACAGGATTAAGTATGGCTGGAATATTCTTAGTAGTCACACAAAATAAATGGTTGTGATTTCAATCATTAACTTCCTAGCTGTTATAAAGACATCCGTTTATGTGTTTACTTTTTTACATTTACCTAATCATATTTAAAAATTACTTTGATCGCTAACTGATTGCCACCTAAGTGATTAACATAAATTAAAATATTAACACCAGATAAATGAAGCTCAACCGTTTATTTGTTAATCAATAATAAAATTTAATATATTCTTTTAAGGATTCTTTTCATCTTATCAGCCTTTCAGCGTTGGTCAGCCAAAATTATGTCGATGTGCTAGTTATAACTTTTTTTATAGGCTTAGAAAGGATTGTTAGTTTCATCATCCTAATTTGTAGTTGTATCTTTATATTAACATAATTTTCTTTCGATTGCTTAAAAAATTGTTTTCATTCATCAACTAATTTTTTTTCAAGAAAGTCATTCTTTTATTGATTGTCTATTAACTTATTATCTCATCTTTATAGATGAAAAAGTAGTAAACAAAATAAGAAAAACAAGATTTACAGTCGCATATCATGAGCATATTCTGAGATATTCCTCTCCAATTATTAGGTGATCCATTTGACTCCACATTTCATTCTTGCTTTATATTTTAAAAGTCCATTAGTAATCATGTTTCTATCCTTGTAAATGTGTCCAAAGGATATGTATGAGAATAATGATAAATAGTGGATGTTGTTATACAATGGTAGTAATGTGAAATTCATTATAACTATTTCCTTCCATGTCTTTTGAATAACTAGCAAGGAATCTCCAAATATTTGAATGTTTGAGACCCCAATTTTATGAACAGTCTTAAAATCAATTTGAGAGTCACAAATTCATATTAATATCTACTTTGAATGAAATTTTGTATATTGAGTTTAAAATAACATTTGATATGTTATTAAAATATTCATTTTAAGATAACATTTCATTTGAAATAGATATAGTATATTAAAATATTCATTTTAAGATAACATTTCCTCTGAAATAGATATAGTATATTAAAATATTCATTTTAAGATAACATTTCATATGAAATAGATATTTCATACTATAGAGCATAAACATGAAATTTAACTCACTTTTGAGTATTGCCCAATATTACAATTATAATAATTAAATTAGTTATCTAATTCAAGGGATGTAGTTTGAGAGGTTTTAAGGAGAGAATTATTATTTTTCCATGTTCAATTTTTAATTTTTATCGAGGATATGTGTTGGTTATGGTTTTGTTGAAAGGGTAGGTGCTTCCTTGCTCTTCTTGGATTAGGCTTGAGATATTTCAACATTGGGTTGAGTTATAAGTTTTGTGTTAAGTATTAGTTTATGGGTTGTTGATAGCGAACCTATAATTTATAATGATAATCAATTAAATTTAATGCTCGACTTCACCTAAATAATCCCAATAAATTACTAATTCTTCTATATCTAAAAAAATCAAAATAATTATTCATTAAGTATAACTTGAGTGGGCCTAATGATTAAGAACATGTATTTCTCCTTTGAGATCACTCGTTCAAATCCAGAAGGGAACTTGGTATGTATAATTAAATATATTATTTTTTCATTATTATTTTTTTTTTTGTAAGTAAGAGATTTTATATATAAAGGGCCTTCAAAAAACCAAACCAGAGGTACAAAAACTTGAAAGCAACCGCACTGTAATTACTGAACTGCCCCAATAGAGGGGAAACCAGTTCAGCCAGCCGGTTAAGTCTAGCATTTTACAGTCTGATAGTTGTATAAAAAAGAACTAAGCTGACTAAGCTACAGCTAAGAAAATAAACTATTAAAGAGAATAGAACCTCTGTGGGGTCAGACACTTGGCGAGTAACCTGGCCAGGTGGCTGGATAGGTCGCGTACCAAGGTTCCTCTTCAATGGGTGTCCCTTTGCCTTCCAAATGCATGTCAGCGTCCACGTTGCTCTCGTCCCTGTTGGCAACTGGCAGGGTGTCTCCAGGCGAACTGTACACCTGCTGGCCTGTAGCTGTCGCAGCCTCCGTGTCCTCATGCTTGACCTGCTCCACAACAACCCCTGTTGAACGTTGCGTCTGATCATTCCTGTCGTCGCCCTCTAC
>JASDQU010104321.1:519285-557286 GCA_032191745.1 Picea mariana | reverse complement strand
CCCCCCCGCCCTTCCCAAAAGTTCTAATGTGATAGGTGAGGGGGGATAGAGCCACCTCTTTTCTATTTGTTATTTTATTTCTACTCATGGAATAAGTCTATAACATTGCTCTGACCTTTCATGCATTTGGAACAATAGTTTCTTCCTCCATAAGTGTAGCTCCCAGTTTGCTATGATATCTACCTCGGGGTTAAGGGAGCATTTCACTCAATAAAAGGTGATTGCCCAAAATTGGTAAACTAGGGGATTTGTTCTCTAAATTATTCTTGCCACACTTGGTGAGGTGGGATCTCTACCTTACTTCAGTCCCTCGATGACGAGCATAGAGTCTTTAATGATAGTTACGTCGACTTTCGTTTAGTTTCTCAATAGTCGAAGGCCTTGATAGGATGTTAAAGCCTCCACCTTGTTGTTTGTGGCATGCCCCAATCCCAAGCAAATGCCTACTCTTGTTGTCCTTTGGGATTAAAAATGAACCCCCCACACCTTCCACCCCTCACCAAGTGTTTTAACATTTACATATATACATTGTGTTTTAATACCTGTCTTATTTATTTATTTTAAAGGAAAAAATATAATTGTATATAAAAAAACTCTCATTCTTGAGTGTTACAAATACATCCAAAGAGTGTTACATGTATTTCATCATCAAACTAAAAAATAAGACTTGTACAATAGGCCCTCTTTCTAAATAGACTATTATCCTTATACATCCCAGAGACTTCAATCCAAAGTAGTGTATTAAATAGTTTACATTTTCCATCATAATTACTTTAATACATACCAAAATTAGCATAGTACCTCCATCAATGGAACACGATCCAACTTAAATAGAGACATAGGACCAATATGAAAATTCATTCATAAAACTAGAAACAAAGGAGGTTTCACAAACTGCTCTACAACAAGGGGTGTTGTTTTGCACTTGTTGGGTCACATTCCTCCTCTATGTAGACCATGGGTTGATACTTAACAATAAAATTTGTCAAAGTATTCCATATCATGCCAACCTATTTGCTTGAAGATCTCCTCTGTTTGCTTCTCTTTCTTAAATATATACTTATAAGAAAATATTTTTGTTAACAAAATGATTGATTTTTCTTTTCTTTCATATTTAACTCGTTCAATAACAATTTTTTATTTTATTTTTATCCCTAAAACATTCACTTTAGTTGAAAATTGCATAATATAACTTATTTTGGATGGACAAAACTCTCTCTTAAGAATTGGCATGGTGGTTAATTTAAATCATAAATGCATCACACCATTCTATCTATCAACTCAAATGGGTCATCTGTTTTCATAGTTACCATGGCTCTAGTGCACGAATGCACTCTCCTCCCTTAGTCTCCCATGCAAAATTATTCAAACGAGCCAAATTTCTATGAACATGTGTTGTTCATCCAATGCAAAATGACTGGAAAGAACCAAATTTATATGAAAATTGTTGTTTATATTGAAAAATACATTCTTCCTACGCATTGGTGTAAAATGCATTCTTCCAATCAAAGAGAAATGATTTATATGAAAATGTGAATGATTTATATGAAAATGTGTTGTTTATATTGAAAAATACATTCTTCCTACGCACTAGTGTAAAATGCATTCTTCCAATTAAAGAGAAATGATGAAAGTTTAGGTTGCAAAATAAATCACTTTAATAGAAGTTGTCCAAAAAAATAATATAGATAGTGACATCACTTACAAAAGAAAAAAAGTAACATTACTTACCAAACAAAATGTTTAAAACCATTAGCATAGTAAAACCTTGTCCATTAATTTATTTATGGTGGGTCATCGAACTTAGTAAATTTCTCCATCCAAATTTATTTTTATCAATTTATGTATATAATGATTTTGAAAACTTCACTTAAATGCATTATCAAATTCAACGTTATTAATTAATATTGGAGGGATTTTAAAAATGCCAAATTATTTTTGTTTATTAATATTTTATTTGAAATATATGTTTTTTAAAAGGATTGGGTAAACTAAATAATCTATAAACTTCCCAACTTTTATAAAATGTAGAGTTTTAATATTGTAATTAATAATCAATTTATATTATTAATTTGATTTTAAAAATGTTATTAAAAAAAAAAACCTTTTTTATATAGATAATGACATCACCTATAAAAGAAAAAGTAACATTACTTACCAAACAAAATGTTTGAAACCATTTGAAACCATTAGCATAGTAAAATCTTGTCCATTAATTTATTTATGGTGGGAAGGGGATGGTGAGCCATTGAACTTAGTAAATTCCTCCATCCAAAATCATTTTTATTAATTTGTGTATATAATGATTTTGAAAACTTCATTTAAATGTATTATCAAATTCAAATTTATCAATTTATATGAGAGGGATTTTAAGAATGTCAAATTATTTTTGCTTATTAATATTTTATTTGAACTTCCTATTTCTTATAAAATGTGGAATTTTAATATTGTAATTAATAATCAATCTATATTATTAATTTGATATACAAAACTGTTATTAAAATATTAATTTAAAAAAAAAAATAAAAAAAAATAATCTATAATTTTATTGAAAATAAAATTACAATATATTAAATATTTGGAATATTCTTAAAATGTTGTTATAACTTTTTTTATAGTATTAGAAAGGATTGTTAGTTTCATCATCTTAATTTGAAAAAAAATCATAATTTTATTGAAAATAAAATTACAATATATTAAATATTTGAAATATTCTTAAAATGTTGTTACGTCTAAAGGTATATACCTATTAACAATGGGTAGATTTAATAGGGGTTTAGTGCTTAATAAGTTTTCTATGGACAGGATTAAGTATGGCTGGAATATTCTTAGTAGTCACACAAAATAAATGGTTGTGATTTCAATCATTAACTTCCTAGCTGTTATAAAGACATCCGTTTATGTGTTTACTTTTTTACATTTACCTAATCATATTTAAAAATTACTTTGATCGCTAACTGATTGCCACCTAAGTGATTAACATAAATTAAAATATTAACACCAGATAAATGAAGCTCAACCGTTTATTTGTTAATCAATAATAAAATTTAATATATTCTTTTAAGGATTCTTTTCATCTTATCAGCCTTTCAGCGTTGGTCAGCCAAAATTATGTCGATGTGCTAGTTATAACTTTTTTTATAGGCTTAGAAAGGATTGTTAGTTTCATCATCCTAATTTGTAGTTGTATCTTTATATTAACATAATTTTCTTTCGATTGCTTAAAAAATTGTTTTCATTCATCAACTAATTTTTTTTCAAGAAAGTCATTCTTTTATTGATTGTCTATTAACTTATTATCTCATCTTTATAGATGAAAAAGTAGTAAACAAAATAAGAAAAACAAGATTTACAGTCGCATATCATGAGCATATTCTGAGATATTCCTCTCCAATTATTAGGTGATCCATTTGACTCCACATTTCATTCTTGCTTTATATTTTAAAAGTCCATTAGTAATCATGTTTCTATCCTTGTAAATGTGTCCAAAGGATATGTATGAGAATAATGATAAATAGTGGATGTTGTTATACAATGGTAGTAATGTGAAATTCATTATAACTATTTCCTTCCATGTCTTTTGAATAACTAGCAAGGAATCTCCAAATATTTGAATGTTTGAGACCCCAATTTTATGAACAGTCTTAAAATCAATTTGAGAGTCACAAATTCATATTAATATCTACTTTGAATGAAATTTTGTATATTGAGTTTAAAATAACATTTGATATGTTATTAAAATATTCATTTTAAGATAACATTTCATTTGAAATAGATATAGTATATTAAAATATTCATTTTAAGATAACATTTCCTCTGAAATAGATATAGTATATTAAAATATTCATTTTAAGATAACATTTCATATGAAATAGATATTTCATACTATAGAGCATAAACATGAAATTTAACTCACTTTTGAGTATTGCCCAATATTACAATTATAATAATTAAATTAGTTATCTAATTCAAGGGATGTAGTTTGAGAGGTTTTAAGGAGAGAATTATTATTTTTCCATGTTCAATTTTTAATTTTTATCGAGGATATGTGTTGGTTATGGTTTTGTTGAAAGGGTAGGTGCTTCCTTGCTCTTCTTGGATTAGGCTTGAGATATTTCAACATTGGGTTGAGTTATAAGTTTTGTGTTAAGTATTAGTTTATGGGTTGTTGATAGCGAACCTATAATTTATAATGATAATCAATTAAATTTAATGCTCGACTTCACCTAAATAATCCCAATAAATTACTAATTCTTCTATATCTAAAAAAATCAAAATAATTATTCATTAAGTATAACTTGAGTGGGCCTAATGATTAAGAACATGTATTTCTCCTTTGAGATCACTCGTTCAAATCCAGAAGGGAACTTGGTATGTATAATTAAATATATTATTTTTTCATTATTATTTTTTTTTTTGTAAGTAAGAGATTTTATATATAAAGGGCCTTCAAAAAACCAAACCAGAGGTACAAAAACTTGAAAGCAACCGCACTGTAATTACTGAACTGCCCCAATAGAGGGGAAACCAGTTCAGCCAGCCGGTTAAGTCTAGCATTTTACAGTCTGATAGTTGTATAAAAAAGAACTAAGCTGACTAAGCTACAGCTAAGAAAATAAACTATTAAAGAGAATAGAACCTCTGTGGGGTCAGACACTTGGCGAGTAACCTGGCCAGGTGGCTGGATAGGTCGCGTACCAAGGTTCCTCTTCAATGGGTGTCCCTTTGCCTTCCAAATGCATGTCAGCGTCCACGTTGCTCTCGTCCCTGTTGGCAACTGGCAGGGTGTCTCCAGGCGAACTGTACACCTGCTGGCCTGTAGCTGTCGCAGCCTCCGTGTCCTCATGCTTGACCTGCTCCACAACAACCCCTGTTGAACGTTGCGTCTGATCATTCCTGTCGTCGCCCTCTACATGGGGTTCCTCTGCTGAAGCCGCGCCTTCTGAAGTGGAGGGGAAAGCATCTTGGAAGGTGGATAGAATCTGAAGGAGGGTCGAGATCTTTCCATCCATAAGCTACAGTCGGAATTGGAGGTCCTCCATTCCCTGACGGAGTTCGAAGACTAGACCATAGAGAATGGTTAAAATTTCTTTCAGTTGCGAATCAGGGATGAAGTCGGTAAACGCGTACGCATTGTTTCGGGCACTTCGAATAAGAGGTGGCGCCCCCATGGGTGGCTGGGAGGAGCAAGCTGCCGGTGCAAGAGAAGGTTCGCTGGTTCTGGAATTCGGTGGGACAACAGGAAATCGCGAAAGAGAGCCCGACGAGCTATCAGTGATAACTAGGCATTCGAATCGGGAGGCAGGTCAGTTTGCAAAGGTGGCAAGGAGAACATGGAGGGCGAACCAGGGGGAGAAACAGAGGTTCGGGGCCGAGGAGGATGCCATGGAGAGCCTCTTCGTGGCCTTCCTCTTTGACGTGGCATAATGTGCTCCGTTTGAGGGCAGATAAGAGCTAAGTGCTCCAGGCAAATGCAAAGAGCCTAGAGAGGGCCGAGGGCTGCGAACACCATGAAAGTCCAAGTTAATCCAGGCCAGGGCAGCGTAGGGATGTGGGGGTCAGTCCTCGAGCGAGGATGAAAAACACTTGCAGATAGAAGAGCCATAGTGCAGTTGGTAATGAGGGTCGGGCACACTAGAGTTAATGGTGTTGCAGCGACGTGAAGTCTAATTAATACAGGGTCAAGGCGGCGGTAATTGGCACGAGCCCAACACATGGTTCCCTACCTTGCTGGCCTGATCGTTCTCCCACTTCGCGCCATTTGTCTCGCACTAACACCCCATCCGAGGGATTTTTTTCATTATTATTATTATAATGAAAAATATATATTTAAATAAATTTAGTTTTTCTTTAAAAAAAAATTCATTAAACCTACTTAAAAATTAAACATATGCAAAGACATTGCATAATACCTTCCACTGTTTTTATTTTTAATGGTTGGTTTCTGTATTATAGTATATACTTTCTTCATTGATTGATGAAAAAAGCATACACACATGTAAAAGATAATGATGTTGATTTTTTTTTTCCTTGCTGGTCCAAAATTGGCATTGAATCATACTGACTCAATATAATTGCTTACTCTCGGAAGACAAACCCTTCTCCCTGTAGATACACTAAGATATCATAACATGTACCATCATTTTGAGTATCTAATTAAGTTTGTAATAGTTCATCGAATACTTGCTTTATTATTATTAAACAATACTATGACATTTATTTTATTTTTAAATATGTTTGAGTATCTCACTTGGTTGTATGTACTTTGAGGGGAGAGCGAAAGGCAAAATTATTAATTTTTGAAATGAGAGCGAAAAGCAAAATTGTTGATAAGAAGGATAATATGTTATTTTAACATTACTACAAGTAGAATTAATATAGGTATATATGTTTTTTATTTACAAAGAAGGTTTAGTATGAGATTTTTAAATAGACCATCTTGTTTAATAGTTATTAAAGATAATAAATTTATCTAGAAACATAATAGATTAGATGTAAATTATATATGTTTGAAAATGTGATTAAGAGTTGTTAGACAATATGATATTATAAAGGGATAATTTTAGATGGACTCAAGTTTTGGATTATGAGAATGCAACATTTTGGTGTCGGATCTACCAACAAACATGACATTTTCGGGATTGTTGTCCCAAGAATGAGCTCAACCAAAAAGGAAAAAAGGACACAAACCAAAAATAAAAGTTATGCAATCATGTGAGCAACCGTTTTTAGATGATGAAAATGATCGAAATGTTAAAAAGTGAAAAACAACAGTTTTAGAGAAGGTTAACAATGGTTGTCCAAAAGTGCAGATTAAGGAATCAAATATTCCCTTGGAGGATAAAGAAGAAGAAATAATATTGGGACTCCCCCCTTAATAGTGGTATTTGTAAATGAAGACCCATCAAAAGGAATGAAGAGACTTCATGAATCCAACAACTCTAATTCCAACAAGGAGTTGGCATTCCATATGAATCTTGGAAATATGAATTCTGAGTTACAATTAATCCACGTTGAATCTCCTCCAATGGGATCGTTTGAGGTTAAAAATAAGAAAGGGAAAAAAGATAGGATCAAGGATTATTTTCCTCGTTAGACTTGACATGCTTTCTTTGATTTTCTTGCTTAGTATCTCAAGCAATTGAGTGCTTGCACACCTCTCATTGTGATTATTTGCTAGACGTAGGAAGTCTTACTTTCTGGATATTTATGAATGCTCTTACAACATCTACAAATTGTAACCTCTTTTCATCTTTTATGAATAAAAAGTTACGATTTGTTCCCATCGAAAAAATAGGCTACTTGCAAATCAAGATACAATAATAAAAAAGCAACAACGCACATGCAGGTGATATATGATCCTTATTCACAAAGGCTTGGTATTGATACTCATTCAAATATATGCCTCTAGTCCAAGTTGCCAAAAACACATTTATCCTGCTTGGAAATGCTATAGACTAGTCACAAATCAAGTTATAACAATAAAAAAATGTGGTTAATCATAAGCTTCATCTTTAATCTTTGTTCATGGGTGGTTTTAAGTTTGGTTCTAGAACCAAGTAATTAAATAAGGAATCATTCTTATAGGAGATGTTAGATTGTTGGGTTACTCTAAAAGTATTTACAACATGTTCGGGGGTGCATCATGAGATTTGGGGTGCATGGTGTATGCTCAACCCCTCAATGGTCCAAGATGGATTTTAGCATGAGAGATGGTCTACGATGGATGTGCATAATTGAGATAGATTTCTTAGTGGACACTTGACCTCAATGGATTGCAAACTCAGTGTTCTTCCCTTGGGTGTTGGAGATCTCTTAGTAGTTTGGTGGATCACCTTCATTAAGGTCTCATGGAGGAGCCACTTGTTTGGAGAGTGCCCTACAAGGGATTTTGAGCATTATGCATCATGGAGGAGGGCTTCAAGCCCTAGTTGGAATTTGGTGTCTTGGTTTTCTATTAAGAGGATCTAAGATGGCTTGGGGATGCCTATGGGTTTAATAATGTTCTTGTAGGGGGGAAATGACCAAATGGAGTACATTGTTTTGGAGGATAGATGGAGTTTGTGGAGGCTCATGATGGAATGGTGTGGACTCACCTTGTGTAGCTACATCACCTTAGATTCATTATTGTGCATGACATCGCCATTAGAGCATGACACTTGTACTCTAGAGTGGATGTCTCACGTGTGTGGCATGTAAAGGCTCATGTAGGTTGCAACTTGTAAGGGCTTAGGCCCACATAGTATTCTTGGCCTCCCTTACCTCTCATATAAATAGAGGAAGGAGAGAGTATTTCCATAAAATATATTCATTCACTCTTATGATGAGATGTGACTAAGAGAAGATAATGCTATCTCTCTCTCTCTCAAGTCTTCACCTGTACTTGTATTCTCTCTCTCCCTCTCTCTCAAGTCTTCACCTGTACTTGTATTCTCTCTCTCTCTCTCTCTCTCTCTCTCTCTCTCTCTCTCTCTCTCTCTCTCTCTCTCTCTCTCTCTCTCTCTCTCTCTCTCTCTCTCTCTCTCTCTCTCTCTCTCTCTCTCTCTCTCTCTCTCTCTCCGTGTGTGTGTGTGTGTGCACGTGCTAGGGTTTCTTGGTCTTCTTGGAGTTTCTTGGAGCATCTTGGAGTTCTAGGGTTTATTCATTTTAGATTGGGGATTAGTGTTTTGAGAGAAAACCCATGGTGGACTTGTGAAGAAGGAGAGAAGAGGAAAACATCTTGCCTTGGAGGTTGCGTTGGAGAGATTATTGCACCTAGATCTTCTTTGTTGGGTTAGGGTTTGATGATTTACCCTAGCTAGATATTTTTGGATAGTTGGATTTTTTGTACTAGCCTTGAGAGAAGGTTATGGTGTGTACTTGTACTTCATCTCGAATTTATATATGAAGTTTCATGAAGTTTATAGCTACCCACATCTTGTGTCATTTTCAGATTTGAATTTCGGATATATATGTTCTTTATGTTTTACTATTTATAACCATTTATGTCTTGTTGATTGGACACAAGCAAAAGAGCACATTGTTAAGTGTTTTGACATCTAAGGACGAGTATAAGGGGTTGATTTTACTGTTGTTATTTGGTTGCAATTACTGTTGTAAAAGAGCATTTTCAGATCTGCTTATTGGCTGATAAGTTATCGTGGAAGGGACTAAAACCTATTACTTATCTCGTTGTTTGGTATCTTTTCTCCTTGGACTACTAGGAAGTTTGGGGGTGTTTTAAGTGAATTATTTCAATCTTCTTATTGTTGTTTTATACTCTAATTTATAGTAGTCCTAAAGGTTGGAAATTATAGGGCTAAGATATGGGAAACCTTATAGGAAGAATGTGAAATTTCAATCTTGCATTGATTTCTTGAGTGCATGAAATTTCCACATGGTATCACAACTTGTTATGGTTGAGATCACTCTTGATTAAGAGAGAATTTCTATTTTTTCTAGAGTTTACCGTGGAAAGGTACTTGACGTATTCAAGGTCATTGGATGTGAAACCCTAGGTTGTTTGAGAGAAGCACCTTGACCCTTGAAAGGGTTGTTTCTCCTTCATATTGCAAATTTTCTAGGTTGAATATGTCTTTGATATCTTATTTATCTTTTAACATGGTGTCTAATATTGGTTGGCATCTGGACACTAGAGCCTCAAGACATATGATATATGACAAATCTATATTCACCAGGATTCAAGAGTAAGAGGGAGGCATGATTCTAGAACTTGGTGATGGCGCCACTTATCCTATGAGGCGAGTTGGTTCTATCTCCTTCGAAATACCCATGGATGGTGTTCTTGAGTTGAGTAATGCTTTGTGTGTTCTTGGGTTGAGGAAGAATCTTCTTTTAGTATCTTGTATGGGAGATCTTTAGTGTGTGGGAGAATATGATGCTCAAGAGGTTATCTTTAGAAGATAAACCCAAGTTGTGGAAAAAGGGGTTCATGTTGGAGGTCTTCATAGATTGTTGATAAATACAGTGAAGCATGGTGCATTGATGCATGGAAGTACCAAGTTTGTGTGAGTTATGGCACACATGTCCTACATTATAGAGCATTTCCTATCTTGAGGAAGCTAGTCCAAGGATTACTAGACTTCGAGATAGAGAAAGAAGGTGTTTACAAAGGGTATGCTCTTAGTAAGCATGTCAAGACTACTTTTCCCAGTAGCGAGCATAGATCAAGAGGGAGTCTTGATATAATCCATTTAGATGTACGTGGGCCTATGCCTTCCACTTCCTAGACAAGTAGTTGTTACAATGCCACTTTTATCAAGGGTTTCTCTCATAAGACCTGGATCTATTTTTAGATGACTAAGGTTTGAGTATTCAACAAGTTCACATAATTCAAGGCCTTGGTTGAAAATCAATCAGGAAGGAAGATAAATCTATTTGTCTCAAATAATGGAGGAGAGTATATCTATGCAAAGTTTGATTCTTTATGCAAGGAAGTGGGTATCAATAGGGAGTTCATTGTACCCTACAATCCACAGTAGAATGGGGTTGTTGATAGGAAGAATAGGTCCATCATTGAGATTGCTAAATCTCTAATTCATGACATGGATTTTCCCAGGAGTTATTCGGACAAGGCTTGTAATATATCCATGTATATTTTGAACAGGTATCCTCATAGTAACTTGAGGGACATGACACAAGATGAGGCATTTATTGGTGTGAAACCAGATCTATCTCATCTTCATGTGTTTATGATCCAGGTGGATATTGGTGGCCACCCGCCTATTCCACTTGGACCCACACCATTGTTTCTTTCAGTTTTTCAGTTTCCTTAATTGTAGCACAATTTACTATTTTTAGCAGTTCTTCGGGTCCTGAACTTCCAGAGCTGTTTTGAGGCCCTAAACGAAGTTTTTTTGGGAATGAATGCTTTGGCGAATATGAGTCCATTTTGGACTCGAAATTTGCTATCAGCAATGTAGTCCTCGGATAGATATTTCTAACGATGTATCATGTGCATCAAACAGAGATAGTATGCCGAAGTTACGACCCCAGAAAATTGATGTACCAATTTACCCCAACGGGGCCCATATTCTGGCGTTTCATCTCCTAGGGTTAGGTTTTTTGGATGTTTAGGGTTTTCCATTGTTTCTTAGTAATATATAGGCCTTCGAGCCTCATTGTAACAGGTAGTTCAGAGGCCAGTAACCACCACATCTCTTCTCAGATATAAGCTACCAGCGCCCTAGCTAGTTTATTTCCATTCTGTCTGTAAGCATTTTTCAGTCATTTGTTATTAATGAAACGAAGTCTTATTTCCATTGCATCTCTGTGTTTATGTGTATTTATGTATTTCATTGTGTTCCTACATAAATCCGGATTAGTGGTATCAGAGCGGTCTGCTTGTTCTTGATCTTTCTTTGCATGTCCCCAACGAGGTCGGGGTATAAGGAGTTGGAGCTCGATCTGGTTGAACCTTTGCAAGATCAGTCTCGCAAACCTCGATGACCGCCCATGGGGGAAGAAAAGAAAGATGAGGGAGCCAGAGATCCTATCAAAATGTTGCTCAAGGAGGCCCTCGAGAAACAAAGGAACACGATGATGGACAACTTTGCCCGTATTCTTCAACGGATTCCCACTAGCAGTGCATCGACATCCAACAACCACTCTGGAGGCACCACTCCTTTTAAGGTACAAGTAAACTTTGACATTCCCATATTTGAGGGCCAAATAGATGCAGACGTCGTAGATAGATGGTTGAATCTGTTAGAAGGATATTTCTAGGTTCATGAATTTTCCGACCGAGAAAGGATTATTTTCGCACTCCTCAAAGCTGCCCCCCATGTCAAGGACTGGTGGGAAACCTACTCGGAGCAACAAGGCGAGGGGGAAGCCTATCTGTTCTCAGCCACACCCACTTGGAATTCTTTCCAAGATGCCATCAAGGAACAATATTATCCCATCGGGAGCT
Source organism: Picea mariana (assembly GCA_032191745.1). Taxonomy (NCBI): domain Eukaryota; kingdom Viridiplantae; phylum Streptophyta; class Pinopsida; order Pinales; family Pinaceae; genus Picea; species Picea mariana. Next base: position 545,375 of record JASDQU010104321.1, on the reverse strand, counting down.
ATGAGGACAAATACATACAATGGACTATGTTGCGGCAGCAAAGGGACCAAGATGTGCATGAGATGACGAATCTATTTCATACCCTATGCAAAAAGTTGGGTATCAAAGATTCAGAGAAACATTTGGTGTTAAAGTACCACAATTGTCTGAACAGATACATTCAGGAGGAAATGGAGTTCCTCGACATCTCCTCGCTTGGTGTGGCGTACCGATATGTTGCCAAGATTGAGCAGAAGTTCAAACAAAAAAAGTGAGAGTTTGGGTCTGCGAATCAGAATCAAGGGAAAGGTACCCCCAAACCGTAGAACAAAGCACTAAGCCAAGGCGGGGCGGCCCAAGGTAACCCGCCAAAGCCACAAGAAAAGAACAACACCATGAAGCCAAAAAAAGACATGGGGATGTAGTGTGAGTTCCATAAGAACTCCACTCACAACACAAGTGAGTGTCGAGCCAAGCAATCACTGGTAGCCGAGTTGAAGGCTTCTGAATCGGATGCATGCTCCGACTCTGAATCAGAACCCGATAAGGGGAATGATAGGGGGAAGCATATTATCGATGCGGAGCCCAACGCCATCGTTGCCACCACGAAGATCCAGAAGGAGGAACCAAAAGATCTAGAGGAGGCAGAGTGTCTCTTCCATTCCAAGATGTGGATAAAGGGTTCCCTGTTCCAGTTCATTATCGACAACAGGAGCCAGAAGAACCTCATCTCGCTAGAGGTCATGAAGCGACTGGGCTTGTTGACCACAACACACTCACAACCATACACCATCGAGTGGTTTCACCAAGGATGGGACCTCCGCGTCATCCAACAATGTCGCTTTCCCTACAACTTAAAGCCCTTCACAGATGAGGTATTATGTGACATTGCTCCTCTTGATGTTTCTGATGTATTATTAGGCCAAATGTACTTGTGGAAGCGACATGTTGTGTATGAGTCCAAGCCTCGTGTTGTCATTATCACCTTGGGCAATAAGCTGTACAGGATACTGGAGATAGCACCGCCTACCACCATCTCTTTGGTTACTACAAAACAATGCAGTAAGCTCATTTCCAAAACTAGGAAATTTGTTTTCCTGATGATCCGCCCTCAGGGAAAGAGGAAGACTGTGTCCATGACCTCCAGACAAGGCCCCGCTGCATGAAAACAACAGATGGATAAGGTCATGGAGGAGTACGAGGACATCTTCACCTCCCCCGTAGGGGTGCCTCTACACTGCCAGGTCAAGCACCCCATCGATCTGACCCCAGGTGCGTCGCTGCCCAATGGACCCATCTATCAACGCTCTGTTCTAAAGAATGACGAAATCAAGAGGCAGATTCAGGAGCTATTGCAGAAAGGTCACATCTGGTCGAGTTCATCACCCTGTGGGAGCCCGATCGTGTTGGTGCAGAAGAAGGATGGGACTTGGAGACTTTGCATTGACTATCGGGCACTGAACAAGATCATTGTTCGGAATAGGTAGCCGATCCCACAGATTGATGACCTTCTGGACCACCTCAAGGGGGCGAAATATTTCAGCAAGATCGACTTGAAGTCAGGATATCACTAGGTACCAATCGAACCCTCTAATGCGTGGAAGACTGCCTTCAAATCCAAGGGGGGCCTTTTCGAATGGTTGGTCATGCCATTCGGGTTGACGAATGCCCCTGCAACCTTCATGAGGCTAATGGATGACATCCTACGGCCATTCACCAAATCATTTGTAGTGGTGTACTTGGATGACATTGTGATCTTCAACCAGAGTTGGGAAGAGCACCTCCACCACATCCGATAGGTCCTCCAAACACTGCGACAACACAAGTTGTGTGCCAATTTAAAGAAATGCACTTTTGGCATGACCCAGGTTCAGTATCTGGGATACATTATTGATGAGCGGGGGGTGCATGTGGATCCAACAAAGATCCAAGTCATTCAGGATTGGCTAGCCCCAACCACCCTAACAGAGCTCCGCAACTTTTTAGGTCTTGCCAATTTCTACCGTAGGTTTGTGTTGGGATTCTCTCATATCACTTGGCCCTTGAGTCAAGTCACTAAGGGAGGAGCTAAAGCAAAATTCTTTTGTTCCGAATCTCAATAGAAGGTGTTCAAGGAGTTGAAGCATCGCCTCTGCTCTGCACTAGTGCTCACATTACCAGACTTGCAACAACCATTTGAGATCGAGATTGATGCCTCCGACTATGCCATTGGGGCAGTCCTTACTCAACATGGGCATCTAGTGGCATATCACAGTGAGACACTTTTCGACACAGTCCTGAAGTATCCCACTTATGACAAAGAAATGTATTCCATTGTGCAGGCTTGTCGGCAATAGAATCATTAGATTTTGGGAAAGGAAACGTTCATCCACACAGACCACCGAACCCTATAGTTCATACAGACACAAGGGAAGTTGTAGAACGATCGCCATCATAAGTGGTCCACATACCTGCAACAGATTCATTTGAACATTAAGTACAAGAAAGGCATCACCAATAATGTTGCATATTGCCTCAGTCGACCACCCATCGTGGCGCTAACCACTATGCTCAACTCTTGTGGGCATAAGACTTCCGATTGGCCGCTTCTCTACACAAGTGATCCAAAATTCAGCCACACATATAATACACTCTTGGAGGGTAAGCAAGTTCTCAATTTTCACCTCCAGGATGCCCTGCTTTGTCACTTGGGAAACCTTTGTGTTCCTTCAAGCAAGCGTGCCAAGATGATTTGGGAGGCACACTACAGTCGGGTCGCTGGGCATTTCGGGGTCGAGAAAACCATGGTAGTACTGCAAAAGTATTTCTATTGGCCGAACCTTCGATAGGATGTCAGGAAGTACATCAAGCCCTGCACTTCTTGTGCCATTGCCAAACCAACCATCAAGAAGCAAGGCCTCTATACTCCACTTCCTACCCCCAGTCGACCTTGGGAACCCATCTCTATGGATTACAAGTCGGGCCTTCCTTCTATTAAGCATGGCAATGACTGTGTTTTTGTGGTCGTCGACCGATTCTCGAAGATGTCCATTATGATGGCCTGCAAGAAGAATATCACAGCAAAAGCCACTGCTAAACTCTTCTTTGAATGAGTGTGGTTACACTTTGGGATCCCATGGTCTATCATCTCAGATCGGGACAACAGGTTCCTCAATACAATTTGGTCCCGCCTCTGGTCGATGTTGGACACCAAGCTCATCAAGTCCACAGCTTTCCATCCGCAAACTGATGGCCATACAGAGGTCGTCAACCGGATGATTGTACACATTCTGCGCATGTACAACTCAAAGCATCCATGCATATGGGATGAGAGCCTCCCCTATATACAACACAGCTACAACCGGGCTCTCCATAGCTAAACCAACCACAACCCCTTTCAAGTGGGCTTGAGATTCCAACCACTATGTCTCATTGATGTAGCTATGCCATTTGCGGCTACTCGGGCAGATTCAACCCATGTCAAGTCTGAGGCTGACAAGGCAAACAACTTCATTGAGCGCATTCAGCACATCCGCCAACAAGTTCATGAAATCTTGGACAGAGCCAATGCTAAGTACAAGCAACGACATGATCAACATCGGGTGCCACACAACTTCCAGGTGGACGATAAAGTGTGGCTACATTTGCAAAAGGAGTGCCTCGCTGGACCCTACCGCAAGATTCCCCTGCTTCGATATGGGCCATACACCATCACTAAGGCTGTAGGGGACAATGACTTTGAGCTCGGTATTCCACCATTCCTTGGTCTGCACCCAATGTTCAATGTGGACTGCCTTCCGCCCTACTTTCCACCTCTACTAGACACATCCGACATTGCAGAACAACTCACACCAACAGAGTTAAATCCAGATTGCATGGAACAAGCCACAACTGATCAAATTATGGACACACGGATCAAGAACACCCACCAACAGAGGATCCAGCTATATCGAGTTGTCAAAGCAGGTCAACTCCTTCACCAGGACAAGTGGCTCAGCAGGGACCAAGTTCAACATAAGTTTCCTCGTCTCATGGAGGAACTCAACGCAATGGGCACCATTGCTTCCTAAGGGGGGAGGACTGATCCAGGTGGATATTGGTGGCCACCCACCTAATCCACTTGGACCCACACCATTGTTTCTTTCAGTTTTTCAGTTTCCTTAATTGTTGCACAATTTACTATTTTTAGCAGTTCTTCGGGTCTTGAACTTCCGGAGCTGTTTTGAGGTCCTAAACGACGTTTTTTTGGGCATTAATGCTCTGAAAAATATGAGTTTGTTCTGGGCTCGATATTCGATGTTAGCAGTGTAGTCCTCGGATAGATCTTTCTAGCGATGTATCATGTGCGTCAAATGGAGATAGTATGCCAAAGTTACAACCCCGAGAAATTGATGTACCAATTTACCCCAACAGGGCCCATATTCTAGCGTTTCATCTCCTAGGGTTAGGTTTTTGGATGTTTAGGGTTTTCCATTGTTTCTCAGTAATATATAGGCCTTCGAGCCTCATTGTAACAGGCAGTTCAGAGGCCAGTAGCCACCACATCTCTTCTCATAGATAAGGTACCAACGCCCTAGCTAGTTTATTTCCATTCTGTCTGTAAGCATTTTTCAGTCATTTGTTATTAATGAAATGAAGTCTTATTTCCGCTGCATCTCTGCGTTTATGTGTATTTCTATATTTCATTGTGTTCCTACATAAATCCAGATCAGTGGCATCAGAGCAGTCTGCTCGTTCTTGATCTTTCTTTGCATGTCCCCAACGAGGTCGGGGTATAAGGAGTTGGGGCTCGATCTAGTTGAACCTTTGCAAGATCAGTCTCGCAAACCCCGACAACCGCCCATGGGGGAAGAAAAGAAATATGAGGGAGCAAGAGATCCTATCAAAATGTTGCTCAAGGAGGCCCTTGAGAAACAAAGGAACACGATGATGGACAACTTTCCCCAGATTCTTCAACGGATTCCCACTAGCGGCGCATCGACATCCAACAACAACTCTGGAGGCGCCACTCCTTTTAAGGTACAAGTAAACTTTGACATTCCCATATTTGAGGGCCAAATAGATGCAGATGCCATAGATAGATGGTTGAATTTGTTAGAAGGATATTTCTCAGTTCATGAATTTTCTGACCGAGAAAGGATTATTTTCACACTCCTCAAAGCCGCCCCCCATGTCAAGGACTGGTGGGAAACCTACTTGTAGCAATAGGGCGAGGGGGAACCCTCTCTGTTCTCGACCACACCCACTTGGAATTCTTTTCGAGATGCCATCAAGGAACAATATTATCCCGTGGGGAGCTATGAGGACAAATACATACATTGTACTTCATTGCGGCAACAAAGGGACCAAGATGTGCATGAGATGACGAATCTGTTTCATACCCTACACACAAAGTTTGGTATCAAAGATTCAGAGAAACATTTGGTGTTAAAGTACCACAGTTGTCTGCATAGATACATTAAGGAGGAAATGGAGTTCCTTGACATCTCCTCGCTTGGTGTGGTGTACCGATACACTGCCAAGATTGAGCAGAAGTTCAAATAGAAAAAGCGAGACTTTGGGTCTGCGAATCAGAAGCAAGGGAAAGGTACCCCCAAACCGCAGAACAAAGGACCAAGCTAAGGCGAGGCGACCCAGGATAACTCACCAAAGCCACAAGCAAAGAACAACACCACGAAGCCAAAAAAGAACACAGGGAAGTGGTGTGAGTTCCATAAGAGCTCCACTCACAACACAAGTGAGTGTCGGGCCAAGCAGTCACTGGTAGCTAAGTTGAAGGCTTCTGAATCAGATGAATGCTCAGACTCTGAATTAGAACTCGACAAGGGGAATGATAGGGGGAAGCAGATTATCGATGCAGAGCCCAATGCCACTGTTGCCACCATGAAAATCCATAAGGAGGAACCAAAAGATCCAGAGGAGGTGGAGCGTCTCTTCCATTCCAAGATGTGGGTAAAGGGTTCCTCGTTGCAGTTCATTGTCGACAGCGGAAGCCAAAAGAACCTCATCTTGGTAGAGGTCGTGAAGCAGCTGGGCTTGCCAACCACAACACACCCACAACCATACACCATCGGGTGGTTGCACCAAGCACGGTACCTCCGCATCATCCAACAATGTCGCCTTCCCTATAGCATCAAGCCCTTCACGGATGAGGTATTATGTGACATTGCTCCTCTTGATGTTTCTGATGTATTATTAGGCCAAACGTACTTGTGGAAGCGACATGTTGTGTATGAGTCCAGGCCTCGTGCTGTTATTATCACCTTGGGAAATAAGCTGTACAAGATACCAAAGATAGCATCACCTACCACCATCTCTTTGGTTACTGCAAAACAATGCAGTAAGCTCATTTCCAAAACCAGGAAATTTGTTTTCCTGATGATCCGCCCTCAGGGAAAGAGGAATATTGTGGCCATGACTTCTAGACAAGGCCCCGATGCATGAAAACAACAGATGGATAAGGTCGTGGAGGAGTACGAGGACATCTTCACCTCCCATGTAGGGGTGCCTCTACTCTGCCAGGTCAAGCACCCCATCGATTTGACCCCAGGTGTGCCACTGCCTAATGGACCCATCTATCGACACTCTGTTATGGAGAATGATGAAATCAAGAGGTAGATTCAGGAGCTGTTGCAGAAAGGTCACATCTGGTGGAGTTCATCGCCCTGTGGGAGCCCGATCGTGTTGGTGTAGAAGAAGGATGGGACTTGGAGTCTTTGCATTGACTATCAGACACTGAACAAGATCACTGTTTGGAATAGGTACCCAATCCCACAGATTGATGACCTTATGGACCAACACAAGGGGGCGAAATATTTTAGCAAGATCGACCTGAAGTCGGGTTATCACCAGGTACCAATCGAACCCTCTGATGTGTGGAAGACTGCTTTCAAATCCAAGGAGGGCCTTTTCAAATGGTTGGTCATGCCATTCGTGTTAACGAATGCCCCTGCAACCTTCATGAGGCTAATGGACCACATCCTACGACCATTCACCAACTCATTTGTAGTGGTTTACTTGGATGACATTGTGATCTTCAGCCAGACTTGGGAAGAGCACCTCCATCACATCCGACATGTCCTCCAAACACTACGACAACACAAGTTGTGTGCCAATTTAAAGAAATGCACTTTTGGCATGACCCAGGTTCAATATCTAGGATACATTATTGATGAGCGGAGGGTGCATGTGGATCCAGCAAAGATCCAAGTCATTCGGGATTGGCCAGCCCCAACCACCCTAACAGAGCTCCACAACTTTTTAGGTCTTGCCAATTTCTACCATAGGTTTGTGTTGGGATTCTCTCATATCACTTGGCCCTTGAGTCAAGTCACCAAGGGAGGAGCTAAAATAAAATTCTTTTTGTCCGAATCTCAACAGAAGGCGTTTGGGGAATTGAAGCATCACCTCTGCTCTGCACTAGTGCTCACATTACCAGACTTGCAACAACCATTTGAGATCGAGACAGATGCCTTCGACTATGCCATTGGGGCAGTCCTTACTCAACATGGGCATCCAGTGGCATATCACGGTGAGACACTTTCCGACACAGTCCGGAAGTATCTCACTTATGAAAAAGAAATGTATTCCATTGTGCAGGCTTGTCGACAATGGAAGCATTACATTTTGGGAAAGGAAACGGTCATCCACACAAACAATCGACCCCTGCAGTTCATACAGACACAAGGGAAGTTGTAGAACGATCGCCATCATAAGTGGTCCACATACCTACAAAAGTTTCATTTGAACATTAAGTACAAGAAAGATAGCACTAATAATGTTGCAGACTTCCTCAGTCGACCACCCATCGTGGCGCTAACCACTGTGCTCAACTCTTGTGGGCACGAGACTTCTTATTGGCCGCTTCTCTACACAAGTGATACAAAATTAGCCACACATACAATGCACTCTTGGAGGGTAAGCAAGTTCCCAATTTTCACCTCTAGGATGCCCTGCTTTGTCACTTGGGACACCTTTGTGTTCCTTCAAGCGAGCGTGCCAAGATGATATGGGAGGCGCACTACAGTCGGGTCGCTAGGCATTTTGGGGTCGAGAAAACCATGGCAGTACTGCAAAAGTATTTCTATTGGCCGAACCTTCGACAAGATGTCAGGAAGTACATCGAGTCCTGCACTGCTTGTGCCATTTCCAAACCAACCATCAAGAAGCAAGGCCTCTATACTCCGCTTCCCACCCCCAGTCGACCTTGGGAATCCGTCTCTATATATTACATGTCGGGCCTTCCTTCTACTAAGCATGGCAATGACTGTGTTTTTGTGGTCGTCGACCGATTCTCGAAGATGTCCATTATGATTGCCTGCAAGAAGAATATCACAGCAGAAGCCACTGCTAAACTCTTATTTGAACGAGTGTGGGTACACTTTGGGATCCCACAGTCTATCATCTTAGATCAGGACAACAGGTTCCTCAGTACATTTTGGTCCAGCCTCTGGTCGATGTTGAACACCAAGCTCACCAAGTCCACAACTTTCCATCTACAAACTGATGGCCAAACAGAGGTCGTCAACTGGATGATTGTACACATTCTGCGCATGTACAACTCAAAGCATCCATGCACATGGGATGAGAGCCTCCTCTATGTACAACACAGCTACAACCGGGCTCTCCATAGCTCAACCAACCACAACCCTTTTCAAGTGGGCTTGGGATTCCAGCCACTATGTCCTATTGACATAGACATGCCATTTGCGGCTACTCGGGGGCAGATTCAGCCCATGTCCACTCTGAGGCTGACAAGGCAAACAACTTCATTGAGCGCATTCAGCACATCTTCCAACAAGTTCATGACATCTTGGACAGAGCCAATGCTAAGTACAAGCAACGACATGATCAACATCGGGTGCCACACAACTTCTAGGTGGGCGACAAAGTGTGGCTACATTTGCAAAAGGAGTGCCTCGTTGGACCCTACTGCAAGATTCGTCCACTCTGATATGGACCATACACCATCACCAAGGCTGTAGGGGACAATGTCTTTGAGCTCGGTATTCCACCATTCTTTGGTCTGCACCCAGTGTTCAATGTGGACCACCTTCGACCCTACTTTCCACTTTTACTAGACACATTCGACATGACAGAACAACTCACACCAACAGAGTTAAACCCAGATTGCATGGAACAAGCCACAACTGATCGAATTATGGACACATAGATCAAGAACACCAGCCAACAGAGGATCCATCTATATTGAGTTGTCAAAACAGGCCAACTCCTTCACCAGGGCAAGTGGCTAACCAGGGACCAAGTTCAACATAAGTTTCCTCGTCTCATGGAGGAACTCAATGCAATGGGGACCATTGCTTCCTAAGGGGGGAGGACTGATCCAGGTGGATATTGGTGGCCACTCGCCTATTACCCACACCTTTGTTTCTTTCAGTTTTTTAGTTTCCTTAATTGTAGCACAATTTACTATTTTTAGCAGTTCTTCAGGTCTTGAACTTCTGGAGCTGTTTTGAGGCCCTAAACGACGTTTTTTGGGGCATGAATGCTCCAACAAATATGAGTTTGTTCCGGATTCAATATTTGCTATCAAGAATGTAGTCCTCATATAAATCTTTCTAACGATGTATCATGTGTGTCAAACGAAGATAGTATGCCAAAGTTACGACCACGGGAAATTGATGTACCAATTTACCCCAACGGGGCCCATATTCTGGCATTTCAGCTCCTAGGGTTAGGTTTTTGGATGTTTAGGGTTTTCCATTGTTTCTCAGTAATATATAGGTCTTCGAGCCTCATTGTAACAGATAGTTCATAGGCCAATAGCCACCACATCTCTTCTCAGAGATAAGCTACCAACACCCTAGCTAGTTTATTTCCATTCTGTCTGTAAGCATTTTTCAGTCACTTGTTATTAATGAAATGAAGTCTTATTTCCGTTGCATCTCTGCGTTTATGTGTATTTCTGTATTTCATTGTGTTCCTACATAAATCTGAATCAGTTTAGTTGTCCAATTTATATTCATGTGCATGAGGAGAAGAGGACAAAGTCGGAACCCTTCAATATGAAAGATATATTTGTTGTATAAAGTGACACTTCCAAAGCTTACAAGGTCTGTATTCCAACTTAGAGGAAGATTGTGGTAAATATAGATGTGAAGTTTAATTAGAGAGCTACCCTAACCCATAATAGATTGAGATGGCTTACTTAGGCATTGTAGGAGACTCGTGAACAAGTAGAAGTGCCCAGATCAACAATGAGCGTGAGTGTATCTCCTAGGAGATATGCTAGTCATGTAGCATTGGCTTCTTCCATCCATGAGACTTTTGGTTGTTTAATGGAGGAGAGGTGTGATGTCTCGATGGAGGATGTTGAGACCGATTCCAGAGTTGCAACTAATGGGAATATTATGGGGTCCAAAAATAGTCTAAGTAGTGATATCACCTACAAAAAAAAAGTGACATTACTTACAAAATAAATTATTTGAAACCATTAGCTCTATAAATTTAAAGCAAAACCTTATCCATTGATTTATTTATGGTAAGGAAAGGGGTGGTAGACCACTGCACCCAGTCAATTCCTCCTTGGACCCCGTCTCCAATGCCAACAATGATTCAACTCAAGTTATATGTAACTTTTTTTTTGAGGTGACATTTCATTTTACCAACCAATTTGTAATTTCATTAATAAATATTTCCACATGAACAAATTTAAAATAATTTTCCTCAAACCTTAATTAAGAGCTAAATTTTAAACTTTACTCTAAAAGACTTCTTCATATATAAAAAGAAAGTTTTAAACTTTATTGTAATGGCTTTCCTTAAGTGCTCTTAATAAATCTTAATAGTACATGTATAATGATTCGAAAACTTCACCTGCCCAGGATAAGATTTCATTTAAATGCACCATTTAAATTGAATTTTATCAATTAATATATTTATAGATTAACATTTCATTTAAATTCATCGTCCAAATTCAATTTTATCAATTAATATATTTATAATAATTTTGAAAACTTTTTCCTATTGGCACCATCTAAATTCAATTTTATAGATCATATTAAAGGTATTTTGGGAATCTCAAATCATTTTTGACTATTTCTAATTTCTCAGAGTGAAGTAATATGTGTTCTTTGTAAATATGTATTTTTTTAAGTATCAAGTGACTTAATTAATCTCTAAACTTTTGCTAGCCTTTACAAGATGTTGAAAGTTTTGGATTTCAATTTTGTAATTAATAATCATTTTAGATTATTAATTCATAAAATGTTAATACAATATTTGATATGAAATAAATATTATAAAGCAAAAAGTTTAAATATGAAATTTAATTTATAATTGAGTATTATTTTTAAGTACAATATTATATAGTAATAATTAAATTAGTTATCTAATTTAAAAGTTGTAGTTTTAGCAGTTTTATCTATGGAATTATTTCTTTTCCTCCCATTCATATTCAATTTTTGTTAAAGATATGCACTTGTTACGGCTTAGCTAGAAGGGTAGGTGCTTTTAGGATACTTGTTATGGATTAACTAGAAGGGTAGGTGTTTCTAAGATAAAGTTGTCCTTTTTAAATTAGTTTTGAGATATCTTAATTCTAAATTAAGTTATAAGTTTCGTAATTAGTGTTGATTTATGGGTTATTTATGATTAATTTAAAATTTATAATAACATTTAACTAAATTTAATTTAAAACTTAAGCTCATCTCTATAAGTCCAACCATTTACTATTTTTTTTTAATTAAAGAAAAAACAAATTAATTATTCATTATTATCTATATTTTCATGTAAACTTATTTAATTTAAATTAACATATGCAAAAGCATTGCAAGATGCACTTTTTAAAATTTGGTTTTGAACTAGGGTGGTTAGTTTTTTCTTTCTCCCTTTATTGATCAATTAAAAAAACATACATGTAAAAGATAATGATGCTAATTTTTTTCTTGCCCTATGCAAAATTGTTAATAAATCATACACACCTTTCTTGCCTATCCAAAATCGTTAATAAATCATACACACCTAATCATATTATCTCAATATAGGTGCTTGCTTTTGGAATACAAACCCTTCTTCGTGTGGATAGATTAAGATATCATAACACCCTTCTTCATGTAAATGGATTAAGATATCATAACACGTACCATCATTTTGAGTATCCACTTAAGTTTGTAATAGTTCAATGAATACTTGCTTTATTATTAATAAATAATAATATGAACTTGTGTCTCCAATGCTTTGTGATATAGACGCCGTTGAATTTAATGGCATGCAATGGAGATAAATCCCTTCTTGCTAGCTGAAAAGATGTCTTAGATACATCACTACAAAATTTACAACTACAATTAATATTAGGTATATATGAATTTTATTTACAAAGGCTTAGTACTAGAATTTCAAATAAACTCATCTTGTTTAAGTTATTAAAAATGGATAAATCTTATTTGGAAACACAATATCAAATAAACTCATCTTGTTTAAGTTATTAAAAATGGATAAATCTTATTTGGAAACACAATATATTAGATGCAAATTATATATGTCTAAATATGTGTTAGTATTGATATCAACCAGGGTTTATTGGACACAATGATACTATAAAGGAATAATTTTAGATGGACTCAAGTTTTGAAATATAAGAATGCAACATTTTGGTGTCAAATCTACCAACAAACATGACATCTTCAGGATTGTTGTCCCCAAGCACATGAGCTAAGCCAAAAAGAAAAAAAAGGACACAAACCAAAGCAAAAAAGTTTGCAATCGTGTGAGCAACCATTTTTAGATGATGAAGATGACCATAATGCAAAAAAAAGTAAAACAAGAGTTTCAAAGAAGGTTAACAATGGTTGTCTAGAAGTGCAAATTAAGGAATCAAATATTCCCTTGGAGGATAGAGAAGAAGACAAGAATATCAGGACTCCACCCTTAAGGGTGGTAGTTGTAAATGAAAACCCATTAGAAGGAATGAAGAAACTTCACGAATCCAACAACTACAATTCCATTAAGGATTTGGCACTCCATATGAATCTTGGAATTATGAATTCCAAGTTACAATCAATCCATGAGGAACCTCCACTAAGGGGGTGGATTGAGGTTAAAAAGAAGCAATGGAAAAAAGATAGGATCAAGGATTATTTTCCTCATTAGTTATTGACATGTTTTCTTTAATTTTCTTGCTTGGTATCTTAAGAAAATGGGTGCTTGCACACCTCTTATTATGATTAATTTCTAGACATAGGGAAGTCCTACTTTCTGAATTTTTACGAATGCTCTCACAACATCTACAAAATGTAACCTTTTTTCTTTTTTATGAATAAGAAGTTATGATTTTTTTCCAACAAAAAAAATACACTAGTTGCAAATCAAGCTACAACAATAAAAAAGCAAAACCATACATGTAGGTGATATATGATCCTTATTCACAATGACTTAGTATTGATACTCTTTCAAATACACTCATCTACTCCAAGTTACCAAAAATGAGCACATCCTACTTGGAGATGTAATAGACTAGGCACGAATCAAGTTACAATGATAAAAGATGTGGTTAATCATAAGCTTCAATTTTAATCTTTGTTTATCGATGGTTTTAAGTTTGCTTTCAAAGCCAATGAATTAAATAATGAATCATTCTTATAGGAGATGTTATATTTTGGGCTACTCTGAAAGTATTTACACCATGTTTGGGGGTGCTTCATGAGATTTGGGGAACATGGTATATTTTCAACCATTGAATGTTGCAAGATGGATTGTAGCGCTAGAGATTGTATGTGATGGATATGCATAGTTGATATAGCTTGCTTAGTGGATGCTTGATCTTAGTTGATTGTGAGTTCAGTTTCATTCCCTTGGGTGTGAAGATCTCTTGGTTGTTTGGTTGATGCCCTTCATTAAGGTCCCATGGAGGAGCCACTTGTTTGGAGAGTGCCCTACAAGGGATGTGGAGCATTGTGCATCATGGAGGAGGGCTTCAAGCCCTAGCTAGCATGTGGTGTTTTGGTTTTCTATTCATAGGATTGGAGATGGCTTGGAATACCCGTGGTTTCGACAATGTTCTTGCAAGGGGTAGTTGACCCAGTGGAGTACATTGCTTTGGATGATAGATGGAGTTTGTGAAGGCTCATGATGAAATGGTCTGAACTTGCCTTGTGTAGCTACATCACCTTAGAGGCATTATTGTGCATGACATCAACATTAGAGCATGACACTTGTACTCTAGAATGGACCTCTCACTTGTGTAGCCTATACGAGCTCATGAAGGTTGCTTGTAAGGGCTTAGGCCCACATAGTATTGTTGGCCTCCCTTACCTCTCTCTCTCTCTCTCTCTCTCGAGGTGCTAAGGTTTCTTGGTCTTCTTGGAGTTTCTTGGAGCATCTCAGAGTTCAAGGGTTAGGATTTATCTATTGGAGATTAAAGATTAGGTTTTTGAGAGAAAACCCCATGCTTGACTTGCGAAGAAGGAGAGAAGAGGAGAACATCTTTCCTTGGAGGCTATGTTGGAGAGATTCTTGCACTTGGATCTTCTTGGTTGAGGTAGGGTTTGATGATTAACCCTAACTAGGGATTTATGGATAGTTAGAGTTTATGTACTAGCCTTGAGAGAAAGATATGGTGTGTACTTGTACTTCATATCGAGTTTATATATGAAGTTCCATGAGGTTTCTAGCTACCCATATCTTCTGTAATTGTTAGATTTGAATTTCAGCTATATGGGTTCTTTATGTTTTACTATTTATAGCCATTTATGTCTTGTTGATTGGACACGAGTAAAAGGGAAAATTGTTGAGTGATTTGACATCTAAGGAAGAATACAAGGGTTTTTTTTATTGTTGTTATTCTATTGTAATTACTGTTATAAAAGTGCATTTTCAGATCTAATTTATTGGCTGATAAGTTGCCTTAGAAGGGACTAAAACTCATTTACTTGTTTGGTATATTTTCTCCTTGAATTACTGGGAAGTATGGGGGTGTTTGAAGTGAATTATTGTGATCTTCTTGCTACTATTTTATACTCTAATTTATAGTAGTCCTAAAGGATGAAAACTATAGGGCTAATACATGGGAAACCTTCCAGGAAGAAGGTGAAATTTCAGTTTTACATTAATTTCCTAAGTGCATTAAATTTCTACATGGTATTAGGGCTTGTTATGGTTGAGATCAGTCTTGAGTACAAGGGAGTTTATGTTTTTACTAGAGTTTACCTAGGAAAGGTACTTGACCTAGTTACAGTCATTTAATTTGAAACCCTAGGTTGCTTGAGAGAACCACCTTGACCTTTCTAAGGGTTGTTTCTTCTTCATATTGCAAATTTTCCATGATGGATATGTATTTGATCTCTTGTTTATCTTCTAACACGGTGTCTAATGTAGGTTGGTATCTGGACAATGGAGCCTGCCTCAAGACATATGATATACAATAGATCTTTATTCAACCGGATTTAGGAACAAGAGGGAGGCATGAGTCTAGAACTTAATGATGATGCTCATTATCCTATGAGAGAAGTTGGTTCTCTCTCCTTCCAAATACCCATGGATGATGTTATTGAGTTGAGTAATGCTTTGTATGCTCGTCGGTTGAAGAAGAATTTTCTTTTAGTATCTTGTATGGAAGACCTTTAGTGTATAGTTGAATTTGAAGCTTAAGAGGTTATCTTTAGAAGATGAACCCAAATTGTGGAAAAGGGGGGTTCTTGTTTGAGGTATTTATAGATTGTTGGTAGATACGATGAAGCATGTTGTATTGATGCATGCCAGTACTGAGTTTGTGTGAGTTATGGGACATATGTCTTGCATTATGGAGAATTGCCTATCTTGAACAAGCTAGTACAAGAATTAAAAGACTTCAAGATAGAAAAGGAAGGTGTATGCAAAGGATGTACTCTTGTTAAGCATGTCAAGGTTGCTTTTCCCAATATTGAGAATAGATTAAGAGGGAGTATTGATATAATAAATTTGGATGTACGTGGACCTATTCCTTTTGCTTCCTTGACAAGTAGTTGTTACTACGTCACTTTTATTGAGGATTTCTCTCACAAGACCTGGATTTATTTTTTGAAGATCGAGGATTAAGTATTCAACAAGTTCACAGAATTCAAGGCCTTGTTTGAAAATTAGACAGGAATAAATATCAAACTACTTTGCTCAGATAATGGAGGACAATATACCTCCGTGAATATTGATTCTTTATGAAAGGAAGTAGGTATCAAGAGGGCGTTGATTGTACCCTACAAACCACAACAAAATGGGGTTGCTAAGAGGAAGAATAGGTCCATCATTGAAATTGCCAAGTCTCTAATTCATGACATGGATTTGTCCATGAGTTATTGGGATAAGGCTTGTAAGACATCTATGTATATCTTGAACATGTGTCCTCACATGATCTTGAGGGACATGACACAAGAGAAGGCATTTATTGGTGTGAAACCAAATCTATCTCATCTTCGCGTGTTTAGTAGCAGGGACAATTTTAAGGGTGGAGATTTATTTTAAAATATATAAACCTTGGCGAATCTTACTAGTCCTTAATATGCAAACTGTAAGATGTTTGGAAATATTTTTGTAAAAATATTCAAATTTCCAAGGATTTTATATAGTTTGTATAAAATTTTGGGGATTTTTAAGGTAAAATAATTTTATACTATAGAATTTGGGAAAATCTTTTTTAGGAAAAATGTAAATTGGCAAGTCTTTTTTTGGGGAAAAAGCATGAAAAATTAGCCCATGGGAGAGATTTTTCCCCCAAAATTTTCCTTGTTTAGTAGTCTAATTTATATTCACATGCATGAGGAGAAGAGGACAAAGTTGGAACCCTTTAATTTGAAGTGTATCTTTGTTGGATACAATGACACTTCCAAAGCTTATAGGGTATATATTCCAACTCAAAGGAAGATTGTGGTAAGTAGATATGTGAAGTTTGACAGGAGAGCTTCCAGTTCTGAACTTCCATCCTAGCCCACAATAGAACAATATGGATTACTCAGGCATTGTAAGAGGCTCATGAACAAGTAGGAGTGACCAAATCATTAATGAGGGTGAGTGTACCTCCCAGGAGATATTATAGTCATTGAGCTTTGGTTTCTTCCATCCATGAGACTTCTAGTTGTTCATTGGAGGAGAGGTGTGATGCCTCGATGGAGGATGTTGAGATTAATTCCATTGTTGTAGCGAACGAGAGTATTATGGGGTCCAAAAATAGTGGTAGCAACATCACCTACAGAATAAAAAGTGACATTACTTACAAAATAAAATGTTTGAAACCATTAGCTCTATAACTTTAAAGTAAAACCTTTTCCATTAATTTATTTATGGTAAGGAACTTGGGGGTGGTGGGCCATTGCATCTAGTCAATTCCTCCTTTGACCCATTATTTGATGCCAATGATGATTCATCTCAACCCATACATAGCTTCTTTTTGAGTTGACATCTCATTTTATCGACCAATTTTCAATTTGGTTAATCAATCTCTTCACATTAAAAAATTTAAAATAATTTTCCTCAAACCTTAGTTAACAACTTCTTCATACTTGAGATGAAAATTTTAAACTTGACTCTAATAGCCTCCTTCATACCCAAGAAGATGAAAGTTTTAAACTCTACTTTGGTGGATTTCCGTAAGTGATCTTTGTAAATCCTTCTTTTTAACCATAGCATAAATTTATATAAATATAAAAGTGTTGTGTTGAAGCAAACAACAAAGTCATACAACATTACAAAAATTTTCTCCTGGACCAACAAAAAATTGCTCTAAAAAACATAAACTAGTTATGGAGACACATTATCTTGAATTTCCTACCCCTCAGCAAAATGAGGGGAGCCATCTTCAACTTCCATGGGAACAAGATCCTAACCCACTGTGTCTTCATCATTCTGACCTTTGTGCATAGAATTCATTGTGCCTTGTGTCTTTGAAGCCAAAGAGGGAGAATCCCGGTGGTACGAAATTATGAGTGACCAAAGATGTTGACATTCAACCTCCAACACATCGATCCTATGCATCTTAGTTGAAAGGAGATTCATAATGTTTGTTGTGTTAGCACCGGCATGTTCCAGGTCTGGGAGCTTCGTAGAAATGTGCAAAATGGTGTCATTGTTCACCTGAGTAATCTCCTCATGTCATTGGAGTATTTTATCGACCTTTGACCAGTCAGGGATATCCATACTTTTCCTACAGAGACTATGAAACAAACCACAAACAAGGAGACCAGATCACACAACCCAAGAACAGAAATTCCCAATTCCAAATTTGAAGAAGATAAGAAGAAAGGGATGTAGAATGTTCAAAAAATGCAAGACTAAAACATATAAATTTCCACCAAAAACTAACACAGAAAGAGGAAATGTGAAGACCAAGGATTTCCTGGTCAGAGCTGAGGGAGCATCTAAAATTAAGGGAGGAGAAACTTCCAAATCCACCACCCAAATTCGTCGTCGATGATTCGTAGAGACCTAAAACTTTACCAGTGATCATCCTGACGCATCGCACCAGTCCAAACCCTCCACCACATTGAAAACCCTTGAGCCAATAATCAACATGACTGATTTCCTCCCACATGTCACATGGAACTCACACATTTTGCATTGAATAACCCATCTCTTTCCCATGCACTTCAAATGTGCGGGAAACATTACCATTCTGCCATCCATCCAATGACACATCCTAATGTTGCTTGACATCAAGTATGGATTGAGTTATGATAAAAAAAACCACCAAGGTATATGGAGATGTCTCCTTACCCCATTTTTTATTGAGGTTCCTTGGCTAAAAAAGGAAGACAAACTTAGCCCAATAATCTACTTTGAGGTTAGTTCATGCTTAATATGGAAAAGGAAATTTCTTTGAAGGCATAAAAGACTTTATGAATCCTTGATATAACTATGTTTAAATCACTGCTTCCTGACTCAAACTTGTTGATCATAGCTCGAATTACCAACCTCGAGGCCCATATAACCAAGAGCCTAGTTATCCCTTCTTCTTTTGCAATAGAAACACCTCTCCACAAGGAGTATGCCTCAACAATGTTGTTAGAGACATTCCCAAGTCCCCATGCGTAGAAAGATATTATATTTCCTCTGGGATCATGAAGATTCCGCCTTGCACTTGCCACCCCTGAGTGCTCTCAGTAAATCTTAATAATACATCTATAATGATTTTGAAAACTTCACCTACCCATGCTAAAATTTCATTTAAATGCATAATCCAAATTCAATTTTTATCAATTAATATATTAATAATTATTTTGAAAACTTCGCTTAAATGCACCATCAATTTATAAATTGGAGGGATTTTACGAATGTCAAATTATCATTAACTTATTTTGATGGTGAGCGAATACTTACATTCTTTAGAAATATATGTTTGTTTCTAAAAGATTGGATGACCTAATTAATCTATAAACTTTATAAACTTCACAAAATACGAGATTTAGTTATTATAATTAATAGTCAATTTATATTATGAACTCAACTTATAAAAATGTTATTAAAATATTAATTTTAACATAACGTTCCACATAAAATAGATATTGCAAAGCTTAAATATGAAATTTAACTCACATTTGAGTATTACCATTGGTACAATATTGCAACAATAATAATTAAATTAGTTATCTAATTCAATGTAAGCAGTTTGAGTGGTTTTAAGGAGAGAATCATTTCGTTCTATCCATGTTCAATTTCTGTTAAGAATGTGTGTTTGTTATGGTTTGGCTAGAAAGGTATGTACATCAAAAATAGAAATTGTTATTCTTGAATTAATTTTGAGATGTCTTAACCTTAGTTCAAATTGTAAGTTTTATGCTAAGTGTTAATTTATGGATTGTTAATAGCTAACTTAAAATTTATAATGACCATCAACCAAATTTAAAATTCAACCTCACCTTAATAATCCCAACCAATTACTCATTCCCTCAAATTTAAAAAAATAAACAAACTTATTATCTACTATTAAAAAATGATTTTTTTTTTCATTAAAACAAATTTCAATTCATATGTGAGAAAGTTCATGTACACATACTAAAATTCATATGTGAGAAAGTTCATGTAAACATACTAAAATTAGCCTATATAAAGGCATTGAATGATGCCTTTCACTTATTATAATTTTAAGTGTTGGTTACTGAGTATCTTTATAGTTTAGTATTTGCTTTTGCCTTTATTGATCAATTTAAAAAAAAAATACATGTAAAAGATAATGATGTTATTTTCTTTCTTGTCTGTCCAAAATTGTCAATGAATCACACCTCATCATATTGTCTCAATGCAGGTGCTTGCTTTTGGAAGACCATCTCTTCTGGGAAGACCAAACCCTCTTTATGTAGATGAGTCAAGATATTATAACACGAACCATCATTTTAAGTATCCACTTAAGTTGTAATAGTATATTTGCTTTATTATTAATAAAAATAATGTGAGATTTTATTTTATTTTTTAATATGTTTATCTCACTTGGTTGTATGCATTTTGAGTGTTGAGCGAAATGCAAAATTATTAATTTTTGACTGGGAAGCGAAAGATAAAATTGTCAATAAGATTAATATGTTATTTTAACAAAAATAAAATAGTTAAATCATCAAAGTACAATTAACATGAGGTTTTATATGTTCTTTATTTAGAATTTAGAAATGATATTATAAATAAATAATTTTAGATGGATTCAGGTTTTGAATTACGAAAATGTAACATTTTGATGTCATATCTATTAACAAACATGATATCTTTAGGATTGTTGTCACCAAGCGGGGACTCAACCAAAAAGGAAGATGATAAGAATGCAAAAGAATAAAAAACAACAGTTTCAAAAATATATAATAATGGTTGTCTAAAAATGCAAATTAAGGAATCAAATATTCCCTTGGAGGATAGAGAAGAAGACAAGAATATCACGATTTCACTCTTAAGGGTGGTAGTTATAAATGAAGTTCTATTAGAAGGAATGACGAGTCTCGATGAATCCAACAATTCCAATTCTAGTAAGGAGTTGGCACTACATATGAATATTGGAAATATGAATTTTGAGTTACAATTAATCCACATGGAACCTCCTCCAAGGGTGGATTGAGGTTAAAAAGGAGAAAGGGGAAAAAATACAGGATTAAGGATTATTTTCCTCATTAGTCCTTGATATGCTTTCTTCGATTTTATTGCTTAGTATTTGAAGCAAATGGGTGCTTGCATGCCCCTTATTATGCTTAATTGCTAGATGCAAGGAAGTCCTCCTTTTCAAATTTTTATGAATGCTATCACAACATCTACAAAATGTAACATTTTTTTAGACATGAATAAAAGGGCAAATTGTTAAGTGATTTGACATGTAAGGAAGAATACAAGGGGTTGATTTTAATGTTGTTGTATTATTATAATCATTGTTGTAAAAGTGTATTTTCATATTTGATTATTGGATGATAAGTTGCCCTAGGAGGTGATGAAACTTATCTCTTTGTTTGGTATCTTTTCTCCTTGAATTGTTAGGAAATTTGGGCTTGTTTGAAGTGAATTATCGTGATCTTTTTGTTGTTGTTTTATACTCTAATTTATAACAATCCCAAGGGCCAGAAATTCTAGGGCTAAGATCCAAAAAATCTTTTAGGAAGAATGTAAAATTTTAGTTTTGCATTAATTACTCGAGTGCATGAAATTTCCACACGGTATCAGAGCTTGTTATGGTTGAGATCACACTTGAGTAAGAGGGAGCTTGTGTTTCTACTAGAGTTTACCTAGGAAAGTTACTTGACCTAGTTGAGGTCATTGAATGTGAAACTCTAGGTTGCTTGAGAGAAGCACCTTGACCCTTGGAAGGGTTGTTTCTTCTTTATATTCCAAATTTTCTAGGATGGACGAGTCTTTAATCTCTTGTTTCTCTTTTAACATTGTGTCTAGTGTTGGTTGGTATATGGATAGTGAAGCCTTAAGACACATGGCATATTTTTTTAGGTGGATTCAAAAACAAGAGAGAGGCATGAGTCTAGAACTTGGTGATGATGCGACTTATTCCATGAGAGGAGTTGGCTCTATCTCCTTCTAGACACCCATATAAATGTTCTTGAGTTAAGTAATGTTTTATATGTTCTTGGGTTGAAGAAGAATCTTCTTTTAGTATCATGTATGGTAAATCTTTAGTGTATGTTCGAGTTTGATTCTTAGAAGGTTATGTTTTGAAGATGAACCCATGTTGTGGTAAAAGGGGTTCGTGTTGGAGATCTTTACAAGTTGTAGGCAGATCCAGTGAAACATGTTGAATTGATGAATGGTAGTACCATGTCATGTGAGTTATGGCATATATGTCTTGGTCACATGCATTATGGGGCATTTCTTATCTTAAAGAAGCCAATATAAGGATTACCAGACTTCAAGATAGAGAAGGAAGGTGCCCACAAAGGATTTGCTCTTGGTAAGCATGTCAAGACCGATTTTCCTAAAAGTGAGCATAGATCAAGAGGGAGAATTGATATAATCCATTTAGAAGTATGTAGACCTATGTCTTCCGCTTCCTTAACAAGTAGTTATTACTATGTCACTATTATTGAGGATTTCTCTTGCAAGACCTAGTTCTATTTCCTAAGACTAAGGATGAAGTATTCAACAAGTTCATGTAATTCAAGGCCTTGGTTGAAAATTAGATAGGGAGAAAGATCAAAGTAATTGGCTCAGACAATGGAGGAGTGTATACCTCTGTGAAGTTCAATTCTTTATGCAAGGAAGTAGGTATCAAGAAAGAGTTTATTATACCCTATAACCTTCAACATAATGAAGTTGTTGAGAGGAAGAATCAATCCATCATTGGGATTCCTAAGTCTCTAATTCGTGACATGGATTTGCCAATGAATTATTAGGTTGAGGCTTGTAATACATCAATGTATATCTTGAATAGGTGCCCTCACAGAATCTCAAGGGACATGACACAAGATGAGGCATTTATTGGTGTGAAACTAGATCCATCTCATCTTCATGTGTTCAATAGTCCAATTTATATTCATGTGCTTGCCGAGAAGAGGACAAAGTTGGAACCCTTCAATATAAAGTGCATCTTTGTTGGATATAATGGCTCTTCCAAAGATTACAGGTTCTATATTCCAACTCAGAGGAAGATTGTGGTAAGTAGAGATGGGAGGATGGACTAGAGAGTTTCAAGTTCTCATGAATTTCCTTCAATGATTGAAGAAAGTGACAAAGTTCATGTTCCAAACATTAAGCCCGAGGCACATGATGAGACAAATTCAAGTGAGGATGAGGTGAGACTAGGATAATATATTCCCTCACCTTCCACCCCATCTCACATGAGACCAAGATGTCTTGCTCATAAATTGTAAGAGGCTCATGTATGAGTAGGAGCACCCAGATCATCAATGAGGGTGAGTGTACCTCTCAAGATATATGCTAGTCATGTAGTAGTGGTTTCTTCCATCCATGATACTTGTAGTTGTTCATTGGAGGAGATGTGTGATACCTTGATGGAGGATGTTGAGATTGATTTTAGAGTTGCAGTTGATGGGATATTATGGAGTTTAGAGCCATGAGAGATTCTAGATTCTCTCAGATTGAGAGAGTTTCTGTCAGCGATATTATTACATCTAGATTCTCTTAAGATGGGGGATTTGATCTGGTTTATGTTGGTTCAATTTCCAGAGGATTTGAGGTACATGAGAGGTATTTTCATGTTGACAGGTTAATGGTGACCTTTCATAGCTTGATGACTATACATTGAGCTTGTATTCTAGGATTGACTTGATCTTGGATGGATATATGATTGTCTTTGCAGGATTTCTTAGAGAGTTCATGATGTGGTGTCCGTTGATGTTGACTTGTGATGCTAACTTGGAGGATAATGGAGTTTGGAAGGTCCCTTTTTCTCTAAGGAGATATTCCTTCATATTCATAGATGGTCATTATTGATTGAATGATCAAGATGTTGTTATAGCATTGTTGACAACTTTGTTGCATAATACTATGGTTGATTATGGGGTTACAACCAATACTAATTTGCATATAGTAGGCTTGGTGGAGTTGTAGAGGGAGTTGGTAGGTGTTGGTGTAAACACTTTCCTTGTAAAAAGGGAGTGTTAGATTTCTAGGTTACTCTAAAAGTACTTAGACCATGTTTGGTGGTGCTTCATGAGATTTGGAGTACGTGGTATATGTTTATACCCTAGATGGTTTGAGGTGGATTGTAGCATGAGAGATGGTCCATGATGTATATGGACAATTAATATAGCTTGCTCAATGACTAATTGATCTTAGTTTATTGCAGGATCGATGTTCTTCCCTTGGGCATTGAAAATCTCTTGGCAGTTGGGTGGACACATTTCATTAAGGCCTCATGGAGGAGCCACTTATTTGGAGAGAACCCACAAGGATGTGAAGCATTGTACATCATGAAGGATGACTTCAAGTCCTCTTTGGCATATGACAACTTGGTTTATTGTTTGGAGGATTGGAGATGGATCGGGATGCATAGGGCTTTGACAATGTTCTTGCAGGGGGTCACTAACCCAATGGAGTACATTTATTTTGAGGATAGATGGATTTCATGGAGGCTCATGATGGAGTGGTGTGGACTTTCCCCTTGTAACTACATCACCTTGGAGTCATTACAATTCATGAAATTTCCATTGGAGCATGGCACTTGTACTCTGGAGTGGATGTCTCACTTGTGTGGCCTACAATGGATCATGTAGGTTGCTTGTAAGGGCTTAGGCCTACATAGTACTCTCTCTCTCTCTTCACTGGAATTATTTCAGGCATACAAGTTGGCTAATCTAAGCAGATGATTGTCAAAATTGAGTAGAATCCATGCCAAATGTTGAGAAGTATCAATAATCTAGTGAACAACCGCTTGAAAACATTTAGGAGAGACTAGTGTAGTCACCCTATTTTCCCATCATAATGATTAGAACAAAATAATCAACTCCTGACCAAATAATAGACAAGACTATGTATAATGTAAAGCCCTTGACTTTGACTTATTATAATTAAAGAAATTTTATCCCACAAAGGTAAGTCAACATATGGTGGAAAATATATTTTTTCCACGCTCTTTTAAGCCTTAAACATTCTATGAGGCCGTTTGCATAAAAAATCTAGTGCATCTTCCATCTTCACCTCATTACTTTAAGGTTATGGAGTGCACTAAAATAATTCATAGGAAAAAAATCATTGATAATTGCTTGTTATGACCTTTATGGGCCATTAGCACCAACCAAATAGTGTTGGTATGTGGGGGACCTAGAGGATGGAGAACAAGAACACCAAATACCATTAATAAACTGAGAGGGAATAATCAGGCCCATTATAGAGGTGTTCTTCCAAGCACCAACACCTTCCCTTT
Source organism: Picea mariana (assembly GCA_032191745.1). NCBI lineage: Eukaryota > Viridiplantae > Streptophyta > Pinopsida > Pinales > Pinaceae > Picea > Picea mariana. The sequence goes on along the minus strand of JASDQU010104321.1, from coordinate 520,135 downwards.
TTTCTTTTATCATTGTTCGAAGAGTCAATTCATACCAAGAAAAAGGGACCCTTCTTTTTGTCTTAATACTCTCTTAGCTTGTTGATGAAGGTATCCCATTCTTATGATCTCCATTGAAGTTTTCCAAATTTTCACTTAGAGGTTTCTAACTTGCAAATTTTTGGGATTCTATCAATACCGATGAGTTCGTGTTGAAATTTCCGATACATAGGAAAGGTAGCACACTTAATACTTTTGAGTTTGACGTTCTTATGTACTGGTCAAATTAACATGAACCCCTCTGATACTCCGATGAGTTTCCAAGCAACTTCGTTAGTATATTGGAAATGGTCATACGACTCTCTCCGATACTCACAAATTGATACCGACCACCTTCTGGTCATCGTCTTCGACACCAAGTCTTTGCTACCGACAAAGTTATAATAAACTCCGTTGATACACCGGGGAGGTTCGAACCATCACTCCCATCACACAAACCTTCATTTTTGGTTGCGTTCCACTCAACACAGTCGATACACCGACCAAGTTCCTATGAAATTCGTCGGTACACTACAACTCCATAGCAATGAAGTTGGCTTAACCATTTTCATCAAGTCGATGAAATTTCATCAATTTCCCCCGATACCTTGGTTTGCATGACAAATAAATCCATAAATGGGAAACCTCGTAGGCCCATAGTCTCACCTTAGTCACTGAGAGAGAGAGGAAAACCCCAAGAGAGAAAGAGTCTTACCTTAGTTGCGGAGAAAGAGAGAGAGAGGTTTGCATGACAAATAAATCCATAAATGGGAAACCGCGTAGGCCCATAGTCTCACCCTAGTCACCGAGAGAGAGAGGAAAACCCCAAGAG
>JASDQU010104321.1:472729-519234 GCA_032191745.1 Picea mariana | reverse complement strand
GAGAGAGAGGTCTCACATATTCTTGAACCCACCTTCTATCCACGTGTAGAGAGAGAGAGTATGTATTTGGAGCAAATTACGAAGCAACCTTGCGGGAGGCATCTCACATATCCTCGAACCCACCTTCTATCCACGTGAGCAAAGTACGAAGCAACCTTGCGGGAGGCATCTCACATATCCTCAAACCCACCTTCTATCCACGTGTAGAGAGAGAGAGTATTTGGAGAAAAGTAAGAAGCAACCTTGTGGAAGGCATCTCACCTATCCTTGAACCCACCTTCTATACAGGTGTCACCATTGTGCAAGGTAGGCATTCAATCCTCATTCATCGCATGTTTCTTTTTATATTCCGGTTTAGGTTAAATTTATCTTTTTTCTCCATAGGAGGTAAATTCGCCATGAAACTCACCTCTTATACCTTCTCTGAGCATGTGACGCCTTCATTTACCCTAGGCTTTCCTAACTGTTTACCTCCTCATTCCATATGCTACCCTAGTTCGACTATCCCTGCCCCTGTCCTTGTGTTTGAAACATCAAAAACCTTGACCTTATTGCCTCTTTGTGTCGTATCTCTCTTTGGCACCATCCAAACCCCAACGGTTGGTTACTTTCGTCATATTCCTTGCCATAATTCCCCAGGCCGAGCAAGTGCTCCAACACCTTATCGACCATACATCTTTCCCGTGCCCTAAATGCTTGGCATTGTTTCTCCGTCTCCTCAACAAGATTGAGCTCTAGAGGTCTTGGCTCGAGAGAGCTCAATCATAACCAGTCAGTTCGACCCAAACCTGATGATCTACCATACCCACAATATATTAGCCCTATTTTTTGGTTAAAGGCTTAGCCACATTTCAAAGTCTAAGTATATTGACACACTTTAGGTGAATAATATCGATACTAACCTCGTCGGTACTAACCTTTCTGTATCGACGACCTTCATATTAACTTCACTGATACTACCTTTTCCTTGTTGGTGAAGTTGGTGCTAAATTTTCTAGTACCACCCTTTGCATACTGGGGAAGTTTCTAACATCCCCTCCAATACTTCCTTCCCATTATCGAAGAATTTTCTAACATCCCCTCTGATATTGTCTCCCCTTTATCAATGAAGTTAATACTAACTCCGCCGATACTACCATTTGCATACCCTCGAAGTTAGTGTGATCGCCTCTGAAAATAATTTTCCCTTTGGTGGAGTTGGTATCATTAACATTGGTTAAGACCCTTCATTAGTGTCGACAGTATTGGTGTCATTAACACCGATACACAAAATCTTTTCCCCCTTTAAAAACTTGCCCCAAAATTCAACCAAATTTTTTCCATGTCGCCCAATTTCCTCTCCTCTTCAGATGGCGACTCACCTCCCAATATCGACACAAGTAGCTCCTCAGACACCAATACAAGTATGCATTGACGAGTTTGTCATTAACTCCTGATTTTGTCGAAAATCCCAGAGCTTCACACGATTGCTAAAAGTAATGACAAATGTTTTACTTCATCACTTATTTTCCCTCTGAAGCAATTATAATATCATAGTTTGATTAGTGGTTTGGTGTATTAATGGTAAATATGTCTATTGCATATTCGAGTATGTCATCGTGAAAGAATACTGTTAGCAAATCCCCCATGACAGAAGTCTCTGCAAGCAGAAGCTACAAAGAAGAAGAGGTGGACATCCCAGATCCAATTTATGATGATACCAAGGGATTTATAGAGAAGGGGACTTTAGTTAAATGGGGTGAAGTCTTCTGAATGTTTAAGAACCAGAGTTTCCCTTAATAATAAGAAGAAGACAAACTCAAAATCTTGAAGAACATCCAGAAATCAAAGTTACATAGGGTGGCAGCCCACACAGTGGTATTTCCATGTGCAGACACAATATCATGGATTGTACGACATGTAGACCTAGACAATAGACACATCCTCAACACCAGTGGACACCCCATAACATCATTCTGAGCATCGGACATAACATCATATTATCACTTGTAGAAAGGGGATTTGTTGTTGTATGAATACCTTATCAAGAAATTTCTGCTCAAGGAAAAATATCTATTCAAAGTTTGGTACAAGCTTGACAAGACATTCAAAATAAGACCCTCAGATGGATATCCCACCAGCTCGTTGAAGATGTCGTACCAATAGGTTGTAGCAATGTTGTCTAGGTTGTATAAGGAACAAGATGCATCAAAGTTCACACTATATTTGGTGCCGCTCATATACTATTGTGCTGACATCGGGTCATCCTTCAATTGGGTTGATATCCTATCAACATCTCTAGAAGACTCTATCATAGCAACCAAAGAGACCACCCCCAACGAGTTTCCCAACTTTCACATGTCCTCCTAGCTTTTGGACGTGGTATGTGTATGCCACCAATACCCCAAGACGGGCTAGGCCTGGCAGCCAACTGACCCTCCTATTCACACCTACTACAAAGTTCTCTTGGAGCACAAGTACAAAACCGAGTATCACAAAATTTGTGATTACTTCCTTACGCCCCTATACTAGTTCATCTTTGATGCACCTACGCCTTGCATGACTGATAAGGCCCAAGCAATAGTAAAAAGAATAGGAGATTGGTATCTCATGGAGTTTGGGACATATATAAGGATATATGGAGCCATCAAATCTCCTCATCTACTTCTCATATTTGTCCTTGATAGGCTGGTATTGCAAGAGATCGTGTATTAGACCATAATCCATGGAGTCAGAGCATCACTCTATAGGCATAAGAAGGCCATATAACCTCCTTTACCATTATGGGTCGAATCATACTCCTTTGGAGACATTAAATAGACTTAAGATGAGGTGGACACATTGCTATCGTTTCGCTTCGGGGAAGAGAGATTCCGAAGACATGACCCAAAGGACATCGTCAAGGAATATTGCATCAAGCATAGACATAGATGGGAGTACACATCATCCAATTGGGAAGAAGAATAGATCCATTGTGGCGCCTGAACATATCATGAATTTATTTTTAGGTGGAAAGGAAAACCTCTGGGTAGGATATCAGATGGGGAAAATGCATGGGAAGAGGCACAAAAGAAAGATGAATAAGAAGCGGCAACAATAGCTGTGACTACATCCTCAACTTCTTAGTCAGAAGAAGCATTGAAAGAAGAGAGAAAGAAAATCCATTGCATAGGTTGAGGCCAAGGTAAACAAAAATTAGAAGGAATCTGAGGACACCAAACAAAGAGGACATAAATAATCCAAGGAGGTAGCTGTGGATAAGAAACAAAGGAAGAAAGAGAAAGTACAAAAGAAGAAGGAGGACGTTGCTAAAAATAAATGACAAGAAGAAGAAGCTAAATCCAAAGCATCAACAACAAAAGCAGAAGCAACAACAACAATGGCAACAAAAGCAGAAGCAACAACTAAGAAAAGAGCAATGGACGAGGCAACATCGACAAAGGCAATTGAAGATGATCAAAGGAAACGTTATGAAGACACAATGAACAATGATGTTTCTCGCATGGAAACTGACATCCCGAGATTGTCAGTAGAATTTCCTCTCATCGGTGGTCACCTCCCAGTCAACGAGCTTGAGTTAGGGCTTCACACACCCTAGAAGCCCAACAAGGTGGAAAATTTGAAGAAATTCCTATTTGACAAGGCCACTGATAGGATTGTTTAGCGACAAACTAGAAATCTCCCAGTCACCGGAGGTAACCTTTTTATCAATTGTAATAGAGACTTTGGTGACAAAAGGCATTGGAGAAGATCCGCTTTCTATCGCATCCACTGACATCGCTTTCACATTGGAAATAGAACAAAACCTCAAGGATGTGGATTGTCAAAACAAAGAGAAGGATGAATGGATTAGGGAGTTGGAGGAACTACTCAGGTGAGGAAAGAAAGATAAAGGAAGCCTTAGAGAATTCAAGGCATGCGCCAAGAAGGTCAAGGTAGAGCTCAATGAGACAGATACAGACATGTACTCCCACCTTCAAGTCTTTCAACAACTGATAACACAAATAATAGCTCATTATAGCTTTGTACAAGCTAATAATTTCCAATTTGTAGCCATATGAGAAGGCTTGAACAATATGAAACGATGGATCACTGAGAACACGTATTCTCCAACCAAGCTTCCTCACGCTCCAAAAGGGGAAATGAGAATCAATTATGCTGCCCTTGATTGATGCCAATAATTTGGGGAGAAGGCCGAAAAGGAAACAAAGAGCTCACTGGCCATCTGTGCACAACTCTAAAAGGTCATGCATGTTTTGACACATAAAGGGCATCTAACTCCCATCGAGGAGCTCATAAAACCCAAGATAGAAGAGAAGCTCTTTGAATAAATTCAACGAAATATGAATAAGAGATAATTGGGCGCTCAAGAAGCTACAAAAGTGACATTACACTTAATGGAGGAGCACCTCGTCTAGTCGGCAAAGACTCAAACTATGATCCATGATTTCATATCCAATCTGACAAGGGACATGAAAACCTTTTCAAACAACTTGACTTCCCATGCAACTACTCTGGAAGTACTCTTGTACCACAAATTTATATCAATCGAATTCCAGCATGAAGCTTGGAAAACTTACATGAGGGACACATATAAGTAAATGAGACCAAACAACAAATTCAATTTTCCCACAACTACCTTCTATTTTTTCTTTTTTCCAACCGTCATCATTTTTGTCCTATTCTAACACTTGTAAACAACATTTCAGAAGGGGAAGCTGAAAATACTTGTAACTGCTTCTTGCAGAACCTAAGAAGACATTATCAACAATTACTCAAATTACTATAAGTAAAGGAAGAGGCCCATTTCTAGAGGGGCTCTTCAAGCATTGTATATTTGAGAACCGCTTTCAGAATTAATATTGAGAAGCCATCAGGGCCATTTTGTTAGAGAGAATGACTGTTATGGATAGTAGCTTGTTATAAACTATTTTTATTAGACTATATGTTGTTTACGTGTGTTGTAAAAATCTTCTTTCGCTTATAGACTATTCTTATGAAAATATAAATATGTATTGTAGCCTTGTTTACCATTTCTCATCTTTTGTCATGGTATGATGAGTAGTTTATTGCATATGATTTCATAGCTTAGACTAATTTGGTTATGTTTCTATATGCATGCGTTGTCTAACCTTGCTACTTCCTAGCAACTATCCAGAATAAGTCTATTGCAGGGATTAGTTGCATTTCTAGCTGCTCATTGGTTACCATAGTTGCTCCTAGTTAGGATACGACATGTTAGATTTTATTTATGCTCTTATTTAGTTTGCATATGCATTTTAAATTTCATTCATAATCATCTAATAAACCCTCAAACCCAATAATGGCAGTTAGACTAGAATCCAAATGGGTCTCCTAAACCAAACAATGCATAATGTAATTGGGACCGTGCATCGGGGAGTACCCGTTACTGTTGAAGGGAAATTATGTCACCTTAATAGAGGGCCATGGGTTGTAAAGAGTTTCTTGGGGCCTAGGTATTTGGGGGTTGTGGCCCATTGGGTCAGTTCTAGGACCACCACTGAAGCTTCATTAGACTTGTTATCTTTACACCTAGGTCTATGCACCTTCCCCTACATTTTTTTCCTAGGGGGGCTTGGGGGTAGAGGGATTAGTAAAGGGGGTGGTCAGTGCCATAAGAAGATAATTGTGAATGTGATGGTTAGGGATTTGATAATGAAAGGATGGATTGGGAAAGTTGTCATATCAAGTAGGTTGTCAAAACATTTTGTTCCTAGCCCTAATGAGGACAAACTCCTCGAGTTTTTGAGAAAGATTAACCCTAAGACAAGGGTTTCTATGTAGGGTGAAGAAAATGTCCAGTTATAGGAAAATACCCCCCCATGAGAGTAGAAATATGTGGAATCTTGGGTCAAAATTTCGTTGGGATCCCAAGGAATTCAATCCAGTCATGATAAACTATTTAAGCCCCATTATCCATTGAGAAGTCTAGAGTCCAGGCTTCCATAACTAAGATGTTGTTCTTACAACTTGAAGGACCATTACATAGAATGTGTTGGGAATTATTTGCATACAACAAATAGAAAAGGAAGGAGCCTTTGGTTAGGCTACATGTCTAAGTACAATGCCAACCAAAAAACTCCCAAATATCCCAAACCTATGCATGAATCACCACCCGGGGGGGGGGACTCTTCCTACAAAATACCCTAATAGATAATCTTATTTTAATTTCCACAAATATTATCGAATTAAATGTCATCTATTTCGATATCAAGGATATAATGTTCACGTTTGAGAATATTACCTCGTGATACACCTTCAACACAAACTTGTGGGGGTTCTTCAAGGGTACCCTTGTTGTTTGTAGTGATTACTTCTCTAATCAAAATGAAAGCATTATTAGAGAATGGAAAGGCCATATGGCCCCTTTCCTTATGGATAATGATCATGGATTGACATGCCAGGTGAGCCAAGATCAATATTGTTGGATAGGGAGCAAGTTCATATCAAACAACGCTATCTCATCCACTTGCCGAAAATTTACAAGGAATCAATATATATATTTTTTCTAAATAACTTATATTACTTTATTAATTTAATAGTTGAATGTTTTTCTACGATAACGAGTTTGTTTTTTCAATCTACCTATAGAGTTCCAATCCCATATGGGGAGAAAATGTTATTCAAGTGGGAGGGCATATGAGAACATGCCATAGCCTATGTCTTAGGATAATACATTCTCTCCTTCGTAATGTTGGCCTGCTCAAAGATGTTAAAGATGCAATATTGTTGAAGGTGAATATCACGATAGCAAGCATTCTAGTTTGAGGTGGACATCTAATTCATCCCATCAAAGGATGGAATATGTTCTGTCTCCAAATTATCCGAGAGGGGGTAGGATGCTCCCAATTTTCCTAATGTGCAAGATAGTTTATATCCTTTAGTGCAAAAAAATAACGTGGGTGCCTATTCTAGCAAGGAGGTATATGTATTAGGTATGCAAAAGGTTGTTGGGGGATAGTCTTTTGTTATAAGTTTTGAGTGTCAAGATGTCTAGGCTAATAATATTATCCTTGACACATTAAGTGCTCATCTTATTTATGGGTACCAAATAGTCTAATCTATTTTACTATGTTTATCACATTAGAGAGCCTCACTCACTACATAAGAGGACTTCAATATTTTTGAGATGTTTTCATCATGCATTAGAGCTCATAGTTTTTTTCGACCCTAGTAGAAGTGTAATATTCCCTTATTCATTTGAGTTGTGTTGTGTATTTTTTGATAGGTGTCTTAACAGTCAATCTAAGGTTGAATTAATCCCTCCCTCTCCATCCACTATTGCTTGTACGATGAGATGTGGGATTTTGATTCCCAAAGTTGGAATTTTGATACAACAATTCCATAATATACTTCAATGCATGATTAATATGATTTCACATCTTAATGATATTGAGTTGGATACACTACTATATCTATAATTGATCCAGGTGGACATTGGTGGCCACCCACCTCTTCCACTGGCTCAACACAATTCTCCATCTTGGCCATTTTTTTATCCTATAGTTTTTCAGGTCCTAAACTCCCAGGGCCTTTCTTAGGCCTTAAATGATATTATTTTTTCCATTTAGGGGCTAGAGTGGCCATGGCCTACCTTGGCCTTGCCAACAATTTTACTTCTCAGTTAGATATTTTCAATGAGCTACTGTGTGCCCCAAACAAAGATTGTATGAAAAAGTTGTGTCCTCGAGAAGTTAGCATATAACCTAACCACCTAGGGGCGCACAAAAATTTTGGTGCTTCAACTCTTAGGGTTAGGGTTTTGGACTACTAGGTTTCTTACTTTAAGTTAAAATTCCATTCTTTTGACCTCTTGTAATAGCTTTTGGTGAATGAGCCGAGTCGACATCTCTCCCTCTTCAGAGATAATCTACCACCATTGTTGCTAGTTTGTGTTCTACAATATTCTGTTATTTTGTTCATCAATAGAAGTTGGGTTTCACTGTATTACTATGATTTCTTCTATATTTCAGTGTGTGTTTCATTTCATCCCCTTTACAATATCGATCAGTGGTATAAGAGCAATCCGATCCTTGTTATTCTCAGTGTGTGTCTCTGACGAGGTTAGGGTATACAAAGTTGGGTATTGACCTAGTTTCACTTGGGGACGACCACTCTCATCGACCCAAGAACCCTCCCATTGTGGAAGAAAAGAGAGATGTTGGAGTAGGAGATCCTTTCAAGGTGTTGCTTGAGTAATCCCTCACACGATAGAGGAACAAGATGATGGAAAAATCCACTCAGATCCTTCGACGACTGCCAATGGTGGGCGAGGAACCATCAACAAGAAACCATTTCGAAGGTGTGACACACTTTGAGATACAGGTTAAATTTGATATCCCTTTATTTGAAGGTCAAATAGAAGCAAATTCTTTGGAGAAATAATTAAATTTGCTAGAGGATTATTACTCTGTTAAAAAAATTTCCGACAATGAAAAGATTACCTTTGCGCTCCTTAAAGCCTTTCTCCATGTCAAAGATTAATGAGAAGGTTACAGGGAGAGACAAAATGATGATGGGTTTATGGAATTTGGGACAAGACCCACTTGGGTGGCCTTTGTTGATGCCCTCAAGGAGGAATTCTACCCTATTTGAAATTATGTTGACCAGTACATGAGATGGACAACTTTGCGTCGGGAGAGGACCAAATCGTGTCGAAGTACACCGGTATCTTCCATACCTTGTGCTCAAAGATGGGTATCGGAGACTTTGAGCAGCACTTTTTTTTGAAATGCCGTAGTGGCCTACATAGGTACATCCAAATAGAGATGTATTTCTTGGACATCTCCTTACTAGGAGCCGCTTATTGATATGCTATCAAAATCGAGCAAAAATTTAAGCAATGGAATAAGCAGGAGTTTGGGTCTACAAATACACCACAACATAAGCATGGTAAACTCAACTCTAAGTCATAAAAAAAATGGACAAAGCAAGGAGGGCCAACCTTAAGACAACCAGTCTAAGCCATAGGCAAAGAAGGGTAACGAAAAGTTGAAGAAGGACACTGAAAAGTGGTGTGAGTTCCGTAAAAGCCCTGGCACAACATTGACGAATGCCACTCAAAACATACATTGTTGGCATAACTTAAAGAAAAATATTCAAACCCTTACTCAGACTCTGATTTGCAATATGATAAGGGAAAGTGGATCATTAATGCAGAACCTGATGCTACTATCGTAACTAGAAAGATCCAACTAGATGATTCAAAGGAGCTTGAGGAGGGGGAGCACCTTTTCCACTCACATATGTGGGTGAAGGGGACCCCACTACATTTCATTGTTGACAATGGGAGCTAGAAAAACCTGGTCTCAACCGAGGCCATCAAGATGCTAAAGCTACTGACAATGCCACACCCTCAACCATACACCATTGATTGGTTGAGCCAAGGATGAGACCTTCGCGTTAGCCAACATTGTCGCCTATCTTATGGAATCATGTCCTTTCACAAATATGGCTCCTTATTTTTTATGAGTCCTAGCTTTGTAGCATTATTATTACTTTGGGAGGTCATCCCTACAAGATACCAGAAGTAGTCTCAACTATTGCAATTTCATTGATCTCATCAAAGTAGTGTTGGAAGGTAATCTCTTAGACTGCAAAGTTTGTCCTCTTTATGTTTCAGTAAGAAGGTGAATGAAAGGTCATTGCGACTTCAACACAGGGTCTCTCTACACAACAAAAGTAGGTGGACAAGATTGTAGAGGAGTATAGAGACATCTTCGCTTCACCCATAGGGATGCCTCTATAGTGTCAGGTCAAACACCCCATTGACGTGATACATGGTGCTCCCTTACCCAATGATCAAATATACAAACACTCCCTTTTTGAGAATGAGGAAATAATGCATCAAATTCATGAGCTCATCCGAAAGGGCCACATTTGACCGAGCTCCTCACCTTGCAGGAGCCCAATTGTGTTGGAGTAGAACAAGGATGGGACATGGCGACTTTGTATTGATTACAAAGCCCTGAATAAAATCACTGTTAAGAACCGATACCTAATCCCTCATATTGACGATCTTCTTGATCATCTTAAGGGAGCCAAGTTCTTCAGTAAGATTGATATGAAGTTAGGCTACCACTAGGTTCTAACAGATCCAACTTATGTATGGAAGACAACCTTCAAATCTAAAGAAGTCCTCTTTCAGTTGTTAGTCATGCCTTTTGTCCTGACTAATGCTCCAATGAAATTCATGAGGATGATGGATGATATTTTGCGTCTGTTCATAAATTATTTTATTGTCGTATATTTGGATGACATCCTCATCTTCAGCCGGACAGAGGAAAAACAAATTCAACACATTTAGCATGTCCTGAACACCCTGTGAGAACACAATTTATATGCCAATATGAAGAGATGCTCATTTGGCACACAGAGAATTCAATAGTTACGATACATCTTAGATGAACATGGGGTGCATGTGGAGCTAGCCAAGATCTAAGTCATTCACAATTGGCTAGCCCTGATGACTTTGACAGAGCTCTGCAGCTTCTTGGACCTCACCAATTTCTATCGAAGGTCCATGTTGGGGTTCTCTCATATTGCTTGTCCTTTAAGTCAAGTGACCAAGGGGGGAGATAAAGCCAATTTCGCTTGTTCTGAATCACAATAGAAAGCATTCTAGGATCTGAAACATCGCCTCTACTTTGCACCAATCCTCGCATTTCCAGATCTACAACAACCATTTGAGATTGAGACAGATGCCTTTGACTATGCTATTGGTGTCATTGTCACTCAGCTAAGACATCTAGTGGCCTATCATAGTGAAACACTATATGATGTTTTCCACACATAACCCACCCATGACAAGGAGATGTACTCCATTGTACAAGCTTGCCACCAATGTAAGCATTACATTCTCAGGAAGGAGACTATCATCCACGCCGAAGTTACAAAATGAACACCACCAAAAGTGCTCCACCTACCTGCAACAATTTCACCTGAATATTAAATACAAGAAGGGTAGCACCAACCGAGTCACTGACTACCTTAGTTGACCTCCACTTGCAACACTAACCATAGTGCTCAACTCTTGCGGCCACAAGACCTTTGGGTGGTTGCAACTATATCGCAATGATCCTGACTTCATTGCCACATATCAAACATTGGGCGTAGGCACACTAGTTTCAGATTTTCATCTCTAGGATGCACTGTTATGTCATTTGGGCCATCTCTATGTTCCTTTAAGTGATCATGCGAAGCTGATTTGGGAAGGTCATTACAGTTGAGTGGAGGGATAATTTGGTGTGTAAAATACCATGGTTATACTATAAAAGTGCTTTATTAGTCGAGGCTTCGACAAGATATCAACAAGTATATTAGATTCTGCACTGCTTGTGGCATCATCAAACTCGCAATTACAAATCAGGGGTTTTACACTCCTCTGCCTACTCTCAATAGGCCTTGGGATTTCATATCCATGGATTACATGTCCAATATACCTTCTACCAAACATGGTAACAAATGTGTATTTGTGGTTGTTGATCAATTTTCTAAGATGACCATCTTGACAGCCTGCAAGAAGAGTATCACCACTGAGGCCACTGCTAAGATCTTCTTCGAATGTGTTTGGGTTCATTTTGAGCTACCATAAACTATTATTTTGGATCATGACAATAGATTCTTGAGTACATTATGATCTAGCCCATGGTCACTGATGGACACCAAACTCACAAAATTCACTGCCTTCCACCCTCAAACTGATGGAAAAACAGAGGTGGTTAGTAGAATGATTGTGCATCTTCTAAGAGTGTACAACTCCAAACATCTACACACATGGGATGAAATCCTTTCTTTATATGTTCAACATAGCTACAACACATCCCTCCACAACTCTATTGGCCACAACCCTTTTCAGGTGTGCTTGGGGTTCCAACCATTAGCCCCAATTGACGTAGCTCTATCCATTTCATCTTCATAGAAAGATACCTCCCATGCTCAGACCTAGGTAGATAGAGAAATCAGATTTGTTGAACGGATCCAACACATTCAACAACAGGTTCATGATATCTTGTAGAAAGCCAATGCCAAGTACAAGCAACGATTTGGTGATAAGGATTGGTTTCATTTGTAGTAAGAGTGCCTCACAAACCCCCATAAAAATATCATTCCACTCCTATATGGGCCTTACACCATCATGAAGGCCATGGGTGAGAAATCTTTTTAATTTAGTATTCCCTTTTCCTTAGCTTGCACCTAATATTTAATATGGAGGTACTTCAACCATATTTCCACCCCTATTGGAGACTTTAGAGGTGGTTAAGCATTTGCCCCCTATATAAATAAATAATGACCACAATGAGTAGGATACAATGGATTGGATAATGGACACCAAGACAAAGGGCACCCGCTAATAGAACATATAACTCTATCGTGTTGTCAAAGTAGGACAACTTCTTCACCAAAGTAAGTGGCTCACCAATTGTCAAATTCATCAAAAGTTTTCCCATATGATGAGGGAACTTGATACAATGGGGACCATTTATTCCTAAGGGGGGAGGAAAGATCCAAGTGAACATCGGTAGCCATCCACCTCTTCCACTGGGTCAACACAATTCTCCATCTTGATAATTTTTTATCTACTATTTTTCAAGTCCTAAAATTCTAGGGTCGTTTTGAGGCCTTAAATGTTGTTATTTGGCCATTTGGGGCCAAGGGTGGCCATGGATTTGCTTGGCCATGCCAAAAAATGTACCTCTTAATTAGATCTTTCCAATGATCTACTGTGCACCCCAAACATAGATTGTATGCAAAAGTTGTGCGTTGAGAAGTTATTGTATCAACTAACCACCTCGAGGCCCAAAAATCTTTTGGCGATTTTCCTCCTAGGATTAGGGTTTTGGATTGTTAGGGTTATTTATTTATTTTAAAAGGCCATTCTTTCGTTCTCTTGTAATAACTTTTCATGAATGAGGGTAATCGAAATCTCTCTCTCTCTTAAGAGATAAGCTATTATGTCCATTCTAGCTAGTTTGTGTTCTACAATATTATGTTATTTTATTCATTAATAGAACTTGGGTTTCATTGTATTACTGTGCTTTCTACTATATTTATGTGTGTGTTTAATTTTTTCCCTATACAATTCAGATCAATGAACATGGATTGGTAGAAAATCCAGAACTTTAACTTTATTGCTGCTGGATTTCCAAATGAGAGAGGTGAATATAAATATAGCAATGATAGTTAAGATGATTTAATTTATAGCTTGGTGGGCTAGCTTGAGTGGTTGAGTGCTTTGAGTTTCATACATGATGTCTCTACGTTTATACACCACTTTTCCCACCTTTGTTACATACCCCACATGATTTCCTTGCTGATTGGGTGCCATAATCAATGTTGATGGATTTACACGATGTATAATAATTGAAATGCATTGAAGTACTCAAGAATTTCCCCATGAGGTTTTCCTTGAAAAAAATATGATTTAGTTCATACCATATACAATATACATATGTGTTGTGTTGATTACTTTGTAGATATTGGCCCGGTGGGGGAATGTAGAGTAACCCCCACTTTAGCTTGAACATCCAAACATTAGCATCGCCTATTGAGCACTCAGGGGGCATTATATGGGCCCTAAAACCATATTTGATATGAGGAGGTTGATGATCACATTTAAACCTCTTCAAAATATTTTATGTATGTAGATAATATGATCATTTATTTATACCAAAGACCATTATGCACAAGTCCTCGTTTTCATTTCATCGGATATGACATAGTTAGTTTGGCATATTCTTAGGGAGCATGACTCATAGAGAATGCTCTACATCTACACTAAAGATATATGAGAGGAGATGGTGTGCTAAGGGTGGTCATGGTGAGGGTGGTCATGATAATGGTTAGGAGGGTGGCCATAATGAAGGTTATGAGAGTGGTTATGGTGGTAGTGATGATGCATGTGGTGGTGAGGTAAGCACTAGTGCTAGTCATAGTTCCAAGTCTATTATTTACACAAATAACAATTGAGACTTATTGCCTTTTTGTATATTTTCCCTTTTGTGTATATGTATACATGAGATAAGGTTTTAGTATATGAATTATATTTGTCTTTTTAATTTTAGTTTAATATGGTCAATAATATTTTTAGATATATTATGTGTCATATTTGACGTTTGGAAATTCTTATTTCACATATTTAGTTATCATCCTTATTGTTCTTTAATGTAGTTATGCTCCACATATATAATTATTTGAATTAGTTATCATTCATGTATATGATTATTTGATTTTGTGACATCCCCATCCAAGCAATCCCAACCATGGAATGAGGAGCCACGCTTAGGCCATTAAAATTTTGGGCCATTAAAAACCATTTCCCATAACATAAGAGAGATAGCCTTCCATACAAGCCCAATATGGTTCAAAATGCATGGGTGGAAATAATAAATTGCAATAGACTAATTAAGTATGGGATAACATAATTCATGGCAATAAATATCCATGTTCATAATTCAACATAATCACACACATACCATACACAATTCATATAATTCAATAACAAAAATATAATTTAATTGCATAGATAAAGACAAAGATAAAACACTTATCTTTTAGTTGAGAATGGTGAAAGAAATTGGTTGCATACAACAAATTTCCACCCAACCATAGACATCCAAGGTAGATGCCATCCCCAAGCTAGGCTATGAGGCCACCGAGTCAAAGGAAACCAACTACATGCTTACAACTCACTCAACCCAACCCAATTGCTCTCATTCAACAACAAATTCGCTCACTACAGAGCACTCCAAGCACCTCATCTAACCTTTAAATAATTATGGTAGTCTCTTCCACTACCCTACATAACACAAGGGAAGGTATTTCCCTTATTTTCTCAATAGTTCCTAAGGAATCCTTCCCCTCTAGCGCTCTTCAATGTAGGGAGAAAGAGCCCAATTTGCTAAATGTTTCATGGGAATAGCCTAGGAGAATAGATCACGGGCTCTCAAGCAACCAATGAGTAGCAATAAAGAGTGGGTGAAGGATTGCTATCTTTCCCAACCTATATGCTCGTCTACGACCTACCTATCTCTCACCCAATGTCTAAGAATCCCTCTTCATAGTGTTCATTTTAGTTAATTTTATATTTAGATAATGAGTAACAATGGAGAGTGCAACACCAAAATGGTTAGAGTGAGGAGTGAATGCAATGGTTTTCCCACATGATAGGAGAATGAAGGACCTTTCACATTTTCACAAAATGATTGTGCTTTGCCCATGTTTCCATAAATATGTGAGGTATATTTCCTCACCAATATCCACATCCGTTCGTGATTGGATTTCTAAGTCAATAGAGGTGGATGGGCTCATTTAATGCACATGATGGAAAAGAGATGAGTTCTTGGGTTGATACTTGGAAATACAGGGTTAGTTTCCCATAGCCCCCCTTTTCTCCTCTCCTCTTGTGGAATCATAACCCCTCTTGTTCTCTCCATAGCCAACTTGGGCCTTCATATATTGTTTTCCAACATTAGTATTTACATAGCTTGAGTGCACCATAGTAAGCCCATCATGTGATCCATAGAGGTATATTTACCACAATAGCATGCCCAATCGTTTGCTAGTCGAGACTTGGCCTTGAGAACCACAATAGGAATCCATACAATATATATTTACAATGTTTACAACATAGAGTAATTTATTTAAGCCTTGATGACTCAACTTTCTCATTATAATCACGCATTTCCAATTTATAAATAATCCAATTCAATGCATACCAAGGGTCAAAACCAAGGTATTACATATGTGGTTATGCTCTACATCAGTGTTACTCCTTGTGTGTTGTAGAGGACTATATCATTCATCTTTTTAAGTAGTTCAAGACATGGAAATTTGTTTTTGTGTAGTTTTTTACAATTTTATTAAAATAACTGTTCTTATTTTGAAAATATAATATGTTTTGTAATTTTTGGAAAAAAACATCTAAACCATTTTTCATTGGCCATATCATATTAAATTGGAAAATATCATGCTCAAGTTGTGATGATTTTAAAATTTGCAAAATAATTAAAAAGATAAAATTTAATATCTCAAGAAATTACCATATGTTGAATAGTTTTAATGTTGGAAGTATAAATTGTGTGACAACTATTATTTGATATGTTTTACCTTTTGTAAATTGAACATTGTGTGCTATTCAAGTTAAGTTGATTCATAATTTGTATTATTTTGAGTATTGGAATAGATATGCTAGTAGTTAAAAGCAATTGAATCATATTACATTGCTATATCCTCGTAATTTTTGGTTGCCTTATTGCAGAGGAAAAACATGTGCAAAATCGTTGATCCAATTGAGAAGGATGTTTGGTGGAAATACATTACCAGGTGGGTGTTCCATTCTCCCAAGAATATAAGAAAATTTATGAGAGCATAGGAAAAACATGTGAAAAATTGTTGATCCAATTGAGAAGGATGTTCGGTAGAAATACAATACCAAGTGGCTGTTCCATTCTCCCAAGAATATAAGAAAATTTATGAGAGCAAAGAAGAGTGTTGACTCATATTATGTTGGGGTTTGTTGAATCTACCAAGTACATTTCATGAAAAAAAATTAATTGCATAAATGCATGCCAACTCCACAAAATACACACTTAAGGTGGTATGGAGAAAGGTGAATATGTAAGATTTCATGAAAAAATCTTCTAAAAGGTTTTAAAACACACACTCTTAACCTCAGGCTTGTTATTGCATATAGAAATTTCCTCAAAAATTCTCTTCCTAGAAGCCTTGAAATATTCACTCCAACACTATCAAATGCACTTTGGATAATGGACAATGCAATTGTTATTGCATATAGAAATTTCCTCAAAAATTCTCTTCCTAGAAGCCTTGAAATATTCACTCCAACACTATCAAATTCACTTTGGATAATGGAGAATGCAATAAGAATGTATTATTTCATATGGAGTGACCTATTGCATGTTCAAAGTGCATGTTACAATCCTTAAATACACATTGTTGGCTTCCAAAACAATGATTTTCAAGCAAATGTCAACTTGTAAAAAATGCATGCTAGTGTGCAATTTTGTAGTGGATCATTTTAGGTGTTAACAATATGAATACTTGAGGATCACAACTTGGTAAAAATAGGTCTCCTTGTAACAATTAGGTCATGTGATTATCTTAATTCTTAGATTTGTCTTGAGAGTAGAATGCAAATGAAATGGGTTGTTGTAGTGCCATTAAAAACACATTTCCTTTTGAGGAGGAGATTGGGATTCAATTCCTCCTTTGAGTACATTTCAAGTTGGTTATTTGTCTTTCCTACATAGATGACCATTTATGTGTGCATTTAATTGTATTTTACAACTAGGTTATTGTCTGTGCATTCCTATCGTTCATTGTAGTGTTTGATGATCTCTTTGTGTGTTTATATTTTTGTGTAGGCTTCTAGTTTGAGCTTCGACTATAGTTGTTGAACACTCATTGCTTCAACTTATGCTAAGTGGGATGAAGATGGTGGAGTGGGAATCTAGAAAAAATGATAAATATTCAACTTAACTCAATCCTTGAAATGACATTGATAAGTAGTCTCAAGAGTTGAAGATGAGAGGGTTGTTAAGAAAATAATATGTCCAAAAAGTAATATTATTTCCAAAGAAAAAACCATGAGTTTTTTTTCTTCCATACAAACTATACAACGAGTTTTAAACAAGGAACTAGAAATATCCTATTCCCGTTCAAAGTAATTATTTGAAAAATTCCTCTCCAACCAACTAAGACCAAACAAAATGCACAAAGCTTGAGACTTGATCAAGTCTCTTGAGAGATGACCCATATTTATAGCCCAAAGGGTCAAGCAGGGCCAAACATTTGACTAAGGGTAAAAAATGTGGATAGATGTGAAGGGGGCTTTCTCATAACATGATGGATCACGATCATAATTCTAGACCATGAAACAAAAACTCAAGAAAATGGAATCTAACATAATCAGGATAATACTTTATATGAGTGTGTGTTAGAGTCTATAATATTTTATAGAAGTTGATGGCTGAGTGTTAAACTCTATATTACTTTATAAAAGTTAGTGAATTTTATATGAGTGAGTGTTGACTTGATTAAACCATACATTGGAAATTGATGCAATGTCCCTAAACCATTGCTTTCATTTGAACATGCATAATCTATACCAATTATTAGTGCATTGAGTTGAAATTGGGAAAACCTCACAATTGGATACACTCAATAGAATTTTACCAAATCCCAATTACACAGGATGATCCACTTGTTGACCAATATTGAAGCTTTGAGAAAAGACAACCATGTCATCAAATGTACAAGTTAAAATAATGAATAAATTCAAGGAGAGCATGGACGAATGGAGAGACATTAATGAGTATGCTAAATATAGTGAAAAAGCATAATTTTCACAATTCAATTTTAATAATGAGGAGATAGATGAAGTGATTTTCAAATATGATGTTGGGGCCATGCAATAGATTTTATTTGGGATGAGGGTTTCTTTAGAAACAAATTTGATGGCTAGAGCCACTCAAATTCCATAAAGAGGAGTAATCTTCAACTTTAGGAAGTCCACAAAAGTGGAAAAGAAGGAGATGACCCCTAAAATTTAGGGAAGGCAATAAGTTGTTCACAAGGATGGTTTGCAAATGAAATATGTTCACCAAGACTATATAAATCTTGATTGAGATAGTCTTAAGAACAATTATGAATCACCACAAGCATGATATTTTTGGTGAATGCAATAGAATAGTGATTCTTTGGGTGGAAGAAATGACCATTGAAGTTTCTCATTTCATGGTTAGGAAATTACATTTTGCCCCATAAAAGAGTCGCATCTTGCCCCATAAAATAGTCAAAGGAAGAGGGCCAAATTTAGTTTCCCAAGCACTTTGAAAAAACATATTGACATATATGTATCTCAAGTTGCTCAAGTAGACATTGTAGATGATATCGGGATTCCTTCCACTTCATCCTTCATCTTTGGCATGACCTCCTATTTTTAATAGTTAGAATATGTTGATGCAAGAAAATGTACCAAGTCAAATTCATAGGTTCACTCAGAAAAAGGGCCCAATTATATCTTCCTCTATTGAAATGAAAAACCCTCTAGTTGTGGCTCAACTTGTCATTGGTTCTTGAAAATTGTTGGTTATATCCTAGCTTTCCATACCAATTGTTATGATCTAACATGAGATGAAACTGAATATGCATTTGCAAGATGAAACTCTTCTATCCTAGTGCAACCTATCTAATCCTATCTATATTTCCCTAGCTAGGATTTCTTTCAAAAACCAATTTGACATGAAATTAAAGGAGAGGTACAAAGAGTAGGGAGAATGGTCCACCAACTAGCATTGACACCAAAACTAGGGCACACTTTAAGGACCAAGGATAACCTATAGATCACTAAGAGAATACATGTTCCACATCGAAATGTTATACATAAGGTAGAGGGAGATTTAAAAAGAGTGGGGAGAATAGTCCACCAACTACCATATGCACAAAATCCAAAGCATACTTTGAGTAGTGAAATAACCTACAATTTTTCGGGAGCATACATGCTTTACATCCAATTGTTAGCAATGCATATGAGAAGTAAGAATAGGTATTGTAAGTGAGAGAATAATGCATAAGTCACAACATCCATCCTTGCAATCTTTAATAAAGACTATGAATGGAGAGAATATTCCACAACCAATCATAACTTTGTAAGAGTGAGAACACAAGATAATGATGTCACTTCATTCAATATATAAAGATAGCCTACAATGCCAAATGAGGGATCTTTTACCAGAGTGAAAAGGTCCACTTTATAGAAAGTATTTTTACTCTCGACCTTCTACCTTCTTGACTCTTGACCTTCAACCTTCTTGGCCTTTGGCCTTCCTATCCTATTTGGCCAATCTTCTCTATCAAATTTTGTGTTCATTCCAATAGGACAATGTGGATATATTTACAACAACAACGATAATGACAACAACAACAACAACAACAACAACAACAACAACAACAACAATACAATACAATATTCTCCATCCACATGCACTTTCACCAAACTTATCTGCTAGTGTTTGCAAACTTTAGAATATATTTTGGCACCAATTTGTAAACTATACAATACAATTGGTCTCTTGCACATCATAGGTCTCCTCTTGTTAACCTTTGAACATTTGTGCATCTTGGAGACCATCTTCATGTTTTCTCTTCTTGGATGGAGGTGGCTTGGTGTTTCTCCCCCTCTCTATTTGTCCAATTTCATATTTGATGTCTTCTTTTTCCATGTTCATATGTGTGTTCTTTGCCTCGTTTGAAAATTTCACTTTGGTCTCTTCTATTTTAGCTAGTTTATCTTAAATAAATAGTACAAATATGGAATAAAAACCCTTAATGCATGAACTTTAATGTTGGTTGGCTTGGGGCTTCTTGGATATGCTTTTACTCTCACAAAAAGATTCAATTTGTCATAATAAAACTATATTAAACACTTAATATAAATGCTTTAAAAATGAGAAATTTTCTACACAACCAATAACTTGAATTTCATAATGAAATATGATAAGAGAGCTTTGGTTTGCATGGGTGAACTATGCAAAAGTGTGAAGAATTTAAGAGATGTGAATGTTGACAAGCTTCTACCTCCAATTCTTTGTTACCAATGTGAAACATAATTGGTTTTTCAACGACTTTCTCATCCAATAGTTCCCTCATGATTTTCTTCAAACACTTCCCACAACCCTTGAGAGTTTGATGAGGAGTGTCATCAAGATAATTTTGGATTTCCACTTGCAAGTAAACCCTTCATTGTTGAAATTTTTAAGGCTTTTGGATTCATTCTGAAGCAAAGATGAAGGTAAAAAGAATCAGGTTTGTGAATAATTTCATGAATGTGAGTGTTTTCTTCCTCTCATATTACAACCTCATGACATGGGAGTGATTCTCCCAAGATAAGCAAATTCCAACCATTGCCAAACTCTTCCTAAAATATGCACATAAAAATTATGCATGAGATCGAGAAAGCAAATGGAAAGTATTCAAATAAATGGTTTTGAAAAGATTTTCCTCCAACAATTCTTTCAATAAGAGTAGGATATTTTAAATGGCAAATGAATGAAGTGATTGGTTTGGTAAACCTTCATCAATGCCACCCCAACCTACAACTAGTAAACAACCATAAAAAAAACCATAGAAACCATTAATAAATCCATGGGTTAGAAATGAAAATGACATGAACGCAGGTAAAGAAATTTCTACATTTCTATTTTCTTCTTCATTGCAAAAAATAAAGGTGAGACCTTAAGACAAGCTTGAATCCTCTCTTATTCTGGCTTATAAATACCAAAATTGATTTATTCTTCCTCTAGCATGTTAATGGATTCAAAACACATTGCACTCCTTTATAGTTCAATTTCTCCATTGTTTAGCATCCCTCTAATAATATAGCAATGACCAAATTGATTTTTATAAGGGTTGCTTTGATCACTCATAAGCTTGGCATTCTTATTCCAAGGTTGAAAATGCATTGTGTGAGGGTTTGAAAATCTTGCTTTCACATGCTAAATTGTAGGTAGCCATAAAACCCTTTAAACCCTTCTCCTCCAACCACAAAGCTTGCAAATAAATTTCTAAAAGATACTACACTACTCTTGAAGCTTTTAGGGTTGCACAACACTTCTAAGGATGATTTAACACTTGTTTTCTTGGTTCCAAGACACTAAATATGAGATGATAATTAGCCTAGGAATGAAACAAAGGCCATGGTACCACATGTTTAAGGTTGTTCCATTCCTTGAGATCTATTTGATCTAATCCCTCCTTCCAAGTTGGCTACCGAGTACAATGACTATTATAGATTTCTTCCCCCATCCTTGATATTCATTCATAGTCCATATTATGGTTTGATGCTAGATTTGTGTTTGGATAACTTGATTAGCAACTTCATTAAAAATAACTAGCATAAATGAATGAGGCTTCAACTATTAACATCTTGAAAAAAATCTTCATAGCTAAGGATAATACAATTGTTCCAAGTTTACTATAGATCGCGTAGTTACAAGTCACTTAGTATCCTGAGCCTACTTTCCTCTGAAGGGTCTCCCATTACTTCCTCTTCCTCTAATGACTTTGATCCTGGGAATGGTTTCCCTCCATGCCCTCTTCCTCTTCTGTAAGTGAAAAACTCCTTGTCTTTACGCACCATCAATGCCTCATGCAATCACATGCTGGGAAGATCACTAGCTTTGATACCACTGTAGTATCCCCAAGTGCACTAGGCTAGGATATTATGGTATTCCATGTAATTACGTTGTTTCTGGTTGTGTGCTTTTGTCAAATAGTTTGCATTACATATGTTTCCATGTTATAATCTGGTTGACGAATTTCTACGAACAATTTGCATACATTCAATTAAAAGAATTTCGTCAAACACATTGTATGTAATCCAAGTACACATGAAATAGAAGAGACAAGATGGAAATTTTTATTATGAATGAAACCCCAATCAAAAAAACACAAATCTCTAATGGTTGTTATGGCAACTGCAATACATCAATGAAAACACACAATATGCAAACCAAAAATTGGAATAATGCCATGACCTCCTCAATAGATGATACAACCTCCTCTACACTGCAAAAAACCCTCTCCAAGATGATGTCGTCAAGCTCCAAGGGCCTCACTAAGCTCACACTACCTCCTTTGATCAATATCAACCTCCTCCAGAGAAGATCAAGCCTCTAATGCCAAGGATAGGGCCCACGACCTTCCTCCAAACCCTCACGGTTCTACATAAAGGTGGCTTGGCCACTAAAAATAACGCTAGTGAGTCTCCAAGGGCCAATGAACTCCTACAAACCCTCACAGATTTCCCCCAAAACCCTCATGGCTTGCTAAAGATGAATCATGGCCTCCTCAAATCCCCATGATCCTGTAAAACGATGAAGCCGTCCCTCTATAGGAAACTCCACGGACCTCCTAAGCAAGTTGATACACCTCCAAGTTTAATTAGAACCACGAAATTAAGCTCATATGAAGATCCCCGATGGATTCTCCTCCTATTCTAGCTAGGG
This sequence comes from Picea mariana, assembly GCA_032191745.1. Lineage (NCBI taxonomy): Eukaryota > Viridiplantae > Streptophyta > Pinopsida > Pinales > Pinaceae > Picea > Picea mariana. The sequence continues at coordinate 496,207 of JASDQU010104321.1, read as the reverse complement.
TGGATATTGCACCACCGAAACCAAACCACAATGGAAGGGTTTATGGCAAATCCCAATGAAAACCTTGGCTCACGAGAGCACTCCAATAAGAGATCAATCCAAAAACATAATGAAGAAATTGGAGGGCTACCCTTCTTTTTATAACTCTTCGATGCCTCCCTCTAGATATTTCCTCTTTGACTTAATCAACATGACCCTTATTCCTCTTTTACTTTTCACTTAAAGATTAAAAGTCACTTTTTACTAATGTTTAAGTAACTATTAATCTAAAAGTTACGTTATTACTTTTTACTTAACGTCACTTTAAAAATATAACATCTCTTAGCTAAGTGACATCAAATAAACCCCCTGAATCCCTTTTTCTCCATTGACTATAGCCTATAGCTAAGTGACTCAGACTTGTTGATCATAGCTCCGATTACCAACATCGAATCCCTTATAACCAAGAGCCTAGTTATTCCTTCTTCTTTTGCAATAGAAACACCTCTCCATAGGGAGTATGCCTCAACAATGTTGTTAGAGACATTCCCAAGTCCCCATGCGTAGACATATACTCTATTTCCTCTGGGATCATGAAGATTTCCCCTTGCACTTGCCACCCTTGAGTGCTCTCAGTAAATCTTAATAATACATATATAATGATTTTGAAAACTTCACCTACCCGAGCCAAAATTTCATTTAAATGCATAATCCAAATTCAATTTTTATCAATTAATATATTAATAATTATTTTGAAAACTTCGCTTAAATGCACCATCAATTTATAAATTGGAGGGATTTTACGAATGTCAAATTATCATTGACTAATTCTGATGGTGAAACAATACTTGCATTCTTTGGAAATATATGTTTGTTTCTAAAAGATCGAGTGACCTAATTAATCTATAAACTTTATAACCTTCACAAACTATGATATTTAATTAATTTATTTATTTTTAAGTAAGAGTATGGTATATTAAGTACCTTCAAAAGACTGGTGAAAGTGCCAGATTACATCCATAGACAGTATGGCTTCACTGGACTGCCCCAACAGAGGGGAAACCAGTCCAGTCAGCCTTAGAAGTTTGCTAAACAGTTCTAGGACTAAACAGATAGTAAGTATGAGCATGATTGCAAAAGAAAACTAGCTAGGATTGACAAAATTTGCCTTTGAAACACAATTAGACACCTGGCTCCACTAAGTAGGTGAGTCCCGAGTCCCAAATCATCTCAGTATTTACTCTGTCCATCGCTCGCTCGGCCACTGGCACCTCCATCTGCTGTTGGTGGCTCATTGAAGCGATGCATGCCATCCCCGCGCTGTCTGCGCTTTGCTTTGTGGTGTTGCCAAGTTGAGTCGTTTCATGGGGCACTTCCGCCGAGGAGTCTCCACCCGGGTGAGAGGGAAAGGACGCGCTCATGGAAGCCAAGAGATGGAGGAGCGTCGTCACCTTGGCGTTGGTAGAATTTACGCGGAAGTGGAGGTTGTCTATCTCCTTTCTTAACTCGAACACCAGGTCGTAAATGTTGTCAAGATTATCCCGGAGCTGCACTCCCGTGTTGGAAACGGGAGCCTGATGCGCATAATTGCCTGGTATGCGGGGAGAAGGGGGGTCTTCTGCAGAGTTCCGGGGTGGATTCGCAGTGAGGAGGATGCCAGGTAGCGGTTCTGCTGGGGTGGGGTCCGGAAGCGGAGGTGGATTGGTTAACCAGGGTACCATAGTCCTGGTATATGGCTGCGAGGCAGGAGGCGAGAGGGATGGCCTTCGGGGCCTCCAGGGGGAGCCCCGTCGCAGCTTCCCTCGTTCACGAGGCATTGAAACAGGATGAGGGATGAGGTAGGCCGACTCGCAGGAGGCGTGGAGGCTATGAGAGCAATCAAGGTGCACCAGGGAGTGAGTGAAGTTCGCCCAAGAGCACGCAGGGGAACGCTCACCACCCCTGGTGTGGAGACTATGCACCGAGCAAACAAATGATAATCCCATCTGCGCGATAGTAATGATATGGAGAACCCAAGAGAGCGGAAGCTCACAAACCTTTATTGCACGCGTACAAACCTTAATGGCTAGCTGCATCAAATTAGTACTGGAGGGCGGTGATGGGTTCCGGCACGGGCATATCACGTGGCCTCGTGCTCGATGGCCTGATGCCAACCTCCTCTGTATGCCCCGTGGCCAGCGATAACACCCCATCCGGGGAACTATGATATTTAATTATTATAATTAATAGTCAATATATATTATCAACTCAACTTATAAAAATGTTATTAAAATATTAATTTTAACATAGCATTCGACATAAAATAGATACTACAAAGCTTAAATATGATATTTAACTCACATTTGAGTATTACCATTAGTACAATATTGCAACAATAATAATTAAATTAGTTATCTAATTCAATGTATGTAGTTTGAGTGGTTTTAAGGAGGGAATCAGTCCCTTCTATCCATGTTCAATTTTTGTTAAGGATGTGTGTTTGTTATGGTTTGGCTAGAAGGATAAGTACTTCAAAAATAGAGATTATTATTCTTGTATTAGTCTTGAGATGTTTTGACCATAGCTTAAGTTGTAAGTTTTATGCTAAGTATTGTAGTTTAAGTTGTAAGTTTTATGCTAAGTGTTGTAGCTTAAATTGTAAGTTTTATGCTAAGTATTGATTTATGGATTGTTGATAACTAACCTAAAATTTATAATGATAATCAACCAAATTTAAAATTCAACCTCACCCTAATAATTCCAACCAATTACTTATTTCCTCATATTTAAAAAAAGACCAAACTAATTATCTACTAATTTTTTTTTCTTCCATTAAAATAAATTTAATTCATATGTGAGAAAACCAATTTCTTATTTCCTCATATTTAAAAAAGACCAAACTAATTATCTACTAATTTTGTTTTTCATTAAAACAAATTTAATTCATATGTGAAAAAGTTCATGTAAACATAATAAATTTGTATATGTAAAATTCAACCTCATCCTAATAATTTCAACCAATTACTTATTTCCTCATATTTAAAAAAAACCAAACTAATTATCTACTAATTTTTTTTCCATTAAAACAAATTTAATTTATATGTGAGAAAGTCATGTAAACATAATAAATTTGCATATGTAAAGGCATTGAATGATGCCCTCCACTTATTTTATTTTAAAACAAATTTAATTTATATGTGAGAAAGTCATGTAAACATAATAAATTTGCATATGTAAAGGCATTGAATGATGCCCTCCACTTATTTTATTTTTAAGTGTTGGTTACTGACTATCTTTATAGTTTAGTTTAGTATTTGCTTTTGCCTTTATTTATCAATTAAACCCTCCACTTATTTTATTTTTAAGTGTTGGTTACTGATTATCTTTATAGTTTAGTTTAGTATTTGCTTTTGCCTTTATTTATCAATTAAAAAAAATACATGTAAAAGATAATGATGTTATTTTCTTTCTTGCCTGTCCAAAATTGTCTAATTTAGTTTAGTATTTGCTTTTGCCTTTATTTACCAATTAAAAAAAATACATGGAAAAGATAATGATGTTATTTTCTTTCTTGCCTGTCCAAAATTGTCAATGAATCACACCTCATCATATTGTCTCAATGTAGGTGCTTTTGGAAGACCAACCCCTCTTTATGTAGATACGTCAAGATATTATAACACGAGCCATCATTTTAAGTATCCACTTAAGTTGTAGTAGTATATTTGCTTTATTATTATTAAACAATAATGTGAGATTTTATTTTATTTTTTAATGTGTTTGAGTATCTCACTTAGGTGTATGCATTTTGAGTGTTGAGCGAAATGCAAAATTATTATTTTTGACTTGGAAGCGAAAGGCAAAATTGTAATAAGATTAATATGTTATTTTAACAAAAATAACATATTATTAAATCATTATAAAATTTATAAGTAAACATTTTTTGAGAATTTTAAAACGATAATATAAATAAACAATTTTAGATGGACTCACGTTTTGAATTACGAGAATACAATATTTTGGTGTCATATCTATTAATAAACATGACATGTTTAGGATTTTTGTCCCCAAAAGTGAGCTCAACTAAAAAGGAAGAAAGCGACAAAATAAAACAAAAAAGTTTGCAATCATGTGACCAACCATTTTCAGATGATGAAGATGTAGACTAAGAAATCAAATATTCCCTTGGAGGATAGAGAAGAAGACAAGAATATCAAGATTTCACCCTTAAGGGTGGTAGTTGTAAATGAAGTCCCATCAAGAGGAATGAAGAGTCTTCATGAATCCAACAACTCTAAATCTATTAAGTAGTTGGCACTGCATATGAATCTTGGAAATATGAATTTTGAGTTGCAATTAATCCACATGGAGCCTTCTCTAGGGGTTGGATCGAGGTTTAAAAGGAGAAAGGGAAAAATACGAGATTGGGGATTATTTTCCTCATTTGTCCTTAACATGCTTTCTTCGATTTTCTTGCTTAGTATCTAAAGCAAATGGGTGCTTGCATGCCCTTTATTATGATTAATTGCTAGATGCAAGAAAGTCCTCCTTTTCGAATTTTTATGAATGTTCTCACAACATCTACAAAATGTAACCTTTTTTTTAGACATGAATAAAAGGGCAAATTGTTAAGTGATTTGACATGTAAGGAAGAATATAATGGGTTGATTTTAACGTTGTTGTACTATTATAATTATTGGTGTAAAAGTGCATTTTCAGATTGATTATTGGCTAATAAGTTGCCCTAAGAGGTGATGAAACTTATCTCTTTGTTTGGTATCTTTTCTCCTTGAATTACTGGGAAATTTGGGGTTGTTTGAAGTGAATTATCGTGATCATTTTGTTGTTGTTTTATACTCTAATTTATAGCAATTCTAAAGGTTGGATATTCTAGGGCTAAGATCTAGAAAACCTTCTAGGAAGAATGTAAAATTTTAGTTTTGCATTAATTACTCGAGTGCATGAAATTGCCACATGGTATTAGAGCTTGTTGTGGTTGAGATCGCTATTGAGTAAGAGGAAGCTTGTGTTTCTTCTAGATATTACCTAGGAAAGTCACTTGACCTAGTTAAGGTCATTGGATGTAAAACTCTGGGTTGCTAGAGAGAAGCTCGTTAACCCTTCAAAGGGTTGTTTCTTCTTTATACTGTAGATTTTCTAGGATGGATAAGTCTTTAATCTCTTCTTTATATTTTAACATCATGTCTATTGTTGGTTGGTATGTGGACAATGAATCCCCAAGACATATGACATATGTCAGGTATTTTTTTAGTGGGATTCAAAAACAAGAGGGAGGCATGAGTGTAGAACTTGGTGATGATGCCACTTATCCCATGAGAGGAGTTGGATCTATCTCCTTCCAGACACCCATACATGATGTTCTTGAGTTCAGTAATGTTTTAAATGTTCTTGGGTTGAAGAAGAATCTTCTTTTAGTATCTTATATGGTAGATCTTTAGAGTGTAGCCAAGTTTGATGCCCATGAAGTTATCTTTTGAAGATGAACTCATGTTGTGGTAAAAGGGGTTTGTGTTGGAGGTCTTTATAGGTTGTAGGTAGATGCAATGAAGCATGGTGAATTGATGAATGATACTACCAGGTTGTGTGAGGTATGGCATAGATGTCTTGGTCACATGCATTATGGAGAATTGTTTATCTTGAAGAAGCTAGTATATGTTAGATTTTCATTAGTTTCGTTAACATTAGATTTTCAATAACATTTTTATCTTCTTTTAACATTCAATAATATTATACTGAAATATATAAGAAACAGATAAATAAGCACACAAAGACACAAAGATTTATCCCAGGAAAACCCCAAACTTGGGGAAAAACCCAACAAACTTTTCTTAGAGAGAATATTTCAATACAACCATGAACAAGTTTTAATCACAAGAGAAAACCAATAATGAAGAACCAAATACTTATCTCTTCTTCTTGTCAAACCCTAGCAAGGGTAGACAACTGAGTGACTATAGAACTGACACAATATAGGCACATTACTAGAGCAAGATAGCGCACCACATAACTGACACAACTGGTAGCTGCAACCGCAATTCGCACAAAGCAACTGGGCAACACCACACAACCTTAGCGCAACTCTTCCAAAGGTAGTGCACAAGAGATATCACCAAGAACAACCGAGAATATCTTTCCCCAAGTGGGGTGCACTCTCCAAGAGAACCAAAAACCAGAAAGAACGAAATTACAGTTGCCACTGCCCAATGTACACTGCAGAAAGAGAACTGTGTGGCTTTACAAATGAACTGACCCAAACTTGTATTTATACTAATCTGGGTGCCTATCTGGGGCTTACTTCTTATTTTGGGTCTTGAAATTTACTTTATTATTTATGTGGGCCATCTTCTCTTCATGGAAATTATATTTCCACTTTATTATTATTTCCCGTGAGCTGACTTCTCTTCTGTGGTCTTCTATTTTATTTTATTCTTTTCCGGGGTGTTCTTCAACTATTCAATGGTCTTCCTTTGAATTCTTGGAATTTTCTTCTTCTCTAAGAAAAGTTATCTAGGAGGAAATACCTCCCACAACTACCAAAACATCAACACTCCCTCTTAGCTAGGGAGGTATCTTTCCACAATGTTTTCATATAGTAGTCCATTGACTACTTTGCAATCAAGTAGTAGCACACAACTACTACCATGGCATCGATAGCTCAAATAATCTGCCATAGTATCCACGACTATGCTGCAATCAACCAGTAGCACACAATTACTTCCAAGCGGTCTGGTAGTCTCCATGGCAATCAACGAGTAGCACACATATACTACAATGCCATCTAATGGAACACAACTGCTGCTAAGTCATACTAGTACACAACTACTGTCCAGTGGTACACAACCACCACTATAGTAGTACACAACTATTGTCCAGTGATACACAATCACCGCGAGTGGTACACAACCACCATATTAGTACACAAATACTATCCAATGATACACAATCACCACCAGTGGTACACAACCACCGTAGTAGTACACAACTATTGTCCAGTGATACACAATCACCACCAATGGTAGACAACCACTGTAGTAGCACATAGCTACTGTCCAGTGACACACAGTCACCGCCAGTGGTACACAACCACTGCAGTAGCACACAACTATTTTCTAGTGACACATAGTCACCACCATAGTCTGAAAGAATGCGTTGTGATGTTTCTCCTCTCCCAATAGTCTTATTCACACCTAACCACCTTGCATGGCATAGTTAAGACTAGTATTCGACAGTGCATTACCCCCTCAGTCACCTCATATGACTGATCTAGGGAACCCTTGGCCAGAGGGGTTAGCCAACTGTAGGAGAAACAACACACCTTCCTCTCAACAAGGGTGGGCATTTTGAATCACGCCAAGCTTGTCTCTGAAGTACTCATACTTGACTCTAGACAGAGGCTTTGTGAGAATGTCCGCTATATTCTCATCTGTGGATATGTACCTGAGATGTACAACTCCTCTCTGCACCATGTCTCAGATGTAATGGTATTTTATCTCTATACGCTTCACACAACTTTGATTATCACAATATATCAAAGTTGGCTCCATCTCTAGATCAAATAACCCTGGAAGCATCTTCCGAAGACAAACTGCTTCACGACTTGCAACACCGACTTCTATATACTTTGCCTCTACTGTACTGAGTGCCACTGGCGTCTAAAGCAACATCCTGATGTGATTTTCCGGTCCACTGCACTCCCTGCCCAGCCAAAGTCTGTATGACCTTGTAGCTTCACATCTCCATCTGAGACATATCTCAAACCATATCCAATTGTATCATGTAGGTATCTCAACACATGTTTTGTAGCTATCCAATGTACATGTCTAGGCTCAACCATGTACTGACTCAAAGTGTTCACAAAAAAACATATGTTCGAACTGGTGTTAACTAGGTACATCAAGGATCCGATCAACTATCTGTACATAGTGGGATCCACCAAATATGAAGATGAATCACTCGAGCGCTTTAGATTCATTATCATAGGCGTGGTCATGGATTTTCAGTCCATCATCCCGAATATCTGCAGGATCTCAACAATATATTTTCCTTGGCTAAGGAGAATCTCGTCTGACCTCTACCACACTTCCAATACCAAGAAATAATGCATCAGACCTAGATCCTTCATCTCGAACTCTAAAGTGAGTTCCTTCTTGCACCCATCCGTGAGCTTCTCATCCTCTGTAAGAAATAAGTCATCCAATATCAAGGGGAAACCATCCCCAAGCTCATCAAAATAATTGTCTCGCATATCCTTCTTAATCCCATACAAAGCCTTCTTCAATATGCAGACATGAGACTCCTTCTCATGTATCTTGTGGCTGCTCTATGTACACTTCTTCTGGCCACTGGAGAAAGTGTCTCTTCAACTTGGAAGTCACCACCGACTTCTTTTCTGGTCTCGAAACCAAGGAAAAATCCATATCCAATTCCTTTTGATTGGATTCCTCCTCTGTCACTGAAACAAGGGAACCCCCCCAAGAGGTCTCATATTTCCTTGAAGCCTTTGAAGCTTCGATCTAGCCTCCTCAACTCATGGCACTTGTCTGTCAGTCCTAGAAGATGTCTCTCTCCCCCATATCAATATGAGGAGGAATAATTTTTGAATGAAATTCTCTAAGCCACTAAGATTCTCTGAGATTAGGCTCACTTTGTGTCTGCATGCTCATATGGATTGTACTAGGAGGATACTCCTCCCTACTAGATCCTGAGGGCTAACTCCCTCTGAACTCTAGCTCCTTCTGAGCTGGTACTTGGTGGGGAAACCTGCCTCACTACTGGTGGAGCCATCTTCTCCTCCTCATGATATGGCTCATCAATGCCATATATATGTATCCTCTTTGCATCCTACAAAGTATCACGGGACCATGTTGGTCTCTTCCTGGTCACTACAACAATTCTAGGTAGGCCCTTCTAGCTCTACTGATGCTTCCCAATGATCTGAAGAGTGATCAACTGAACTAGAGGGATATGTACGATCATCTTCGGAGCCTTCTGCTCCTTATAATCAATCTCTATATGAGATACTTTGTATCCCGCAAAAGTACCCTTCTTTCTAGAAGGTTTTGACTTTGTCCTTTTATCTTTCATTACATGGATGTGTACGGTCATGTACACAACTCTATGTTTGGATAGTCTATTCCATGTCTCAGCTAGAGACCATCTAATATGTTTCCTCCTGCAAATTCCATTATAGCCCCCTCTCAGATCTATCACCCGTGACCTGCCCAAAATAAGATCAACAACAAGGGAAAACAACAGACAAGAATAATACTCTTATAATAAGAACAATAATAATAAAAACAAGAATGGGAACAACGTTACAATAGCTCCTTCTCAGAGCTATCACTTGTGACCTGCCTAGAATTAGAGCCAAAAACTAAAATTACAATAACAAGAAATAAGAACAACACTCTTCTAGTGTTGTGACTAATCATTCCTCCATGGTAACCTGCCCAAAACAAGAAACAAGAACAACAACATCTCCATGGTAACCTCCATGGAATTTACAAGATAACTTGCCTGGAACAAGGTCAACAACCAAGAACATCTCCTAGAGGAGATCAATTTATCTTGTAAACAAGTGCATCATTGAACAATGAGATTTTACTTAATGATCATAATATCAACAATATTCAAGTGTTACTAAACATTTGATACCAATAACAGTAATAAAACTCTAAGACTGCTATTCTAGTTACAACACTTACTTAGGCTGCAAAAGTATAAAATATCAAACCTGATATGAAAACCTGGAGTCTAGTTGTTGCTGTCCCATTTGAGTTTTCATATACTGCAGGAGACATCGTCACTGTTGCCTCCAACCCTTGGGCTTCCTCTGAGTGCACTAGATGTAAGATCCCTTTCGATCTAGTATCACTTTTGTCAAGTGTACGTCTCCTGCAAACACCCTCATCTTATATATAAGTGCACCATCCAACTTTTTCTTATAATCTGAGACATTACATAAAAAACAAGAAAATGTTAGAGATCTGAATCAGAAAGTTTAATGTCCAATAAAATGTCAACAACCTAAAACCCTAAAAAAATTCAATTTTGATGGAAAGTCAATCTGAGAAGTGCAATAGGTGCGCTAGAGTAGGGTGAGTTGATCAGTGGTGGAGTTTGTCACAATAGACTTTATAACGAGTGCTCAACGAGCTTGACAAAGAAAACTATGCAACAACAAATTGCATGTGCAATGACAAATCTCATGTCCAATGGTAAATCTCACGATCTTCCTTCCAACGATTAGACTATTATGAAGGAAACCTGGCTCTGATACGATGTTAGATTTTCATTAGTTTTGTTAACATTAGATTTTCCATAACATTTTTATCTTCTTTTAACATTCAATAATCATATACTGAAATATATAAGCAACAGATAAACAAACACAAGAAGACACAAAGATTTATCTGGGGAAAACCCCAAACTTGGGGAAAAACCCAACCAACTTTTCTTGGAGAGAATATTCTGATACAACCATGAAAAGGCTCTAATCACAAGAGCAAACCAACAATGAAGACCAAATACTTATCTCTTCTTCTTTTCAAACCCTAGCGAGGGTAGACAACCGAGTCACCACAAAACTGACGCAAGATAGGCACATCACTAGAGAAAGATAGCGCACCACAAAACTGGCACCATTGGTAACTGCAACTACAGTTGCTACTACAACTACAACTGCCATAAAGCAACTGGGAAACACCACACAACCTTAGCGCAACTCTTCCAAAGGTAGTGCAAAAGAGAGATCACCAAGAACCACCAAGAATATCCTTCCCCAAGAGGGGTGCACTCTCCAAGAGAACCATAAACTAGAAATAGTGAAATTACAGTTGCAACTTCCTAGTGCGCATTGCAGAAGGAGAATTGTGTTGCTGTACAAATGAATTGAGCTAGACTTGTATTTATACTAATCTGGGAGTATGTCTCGGACCAACTTCTTATTCCGGGTCTTCAAATTTACTTTATTATTTCTGTGGGTCGACTTCTCTTCCTGGAAATTATATTTCCACTTTATTATTATTTCCTATGGGTAGACTCTCTTCTATGGTCTTCTATTTTACTTTAATTTTTTCTGGGGTGTTCTTCAATTGTTCAATGGTCTTCCTTTGACTTTGTGAATCTTCCTCTTCTCTAAGAAAAGTTGTCCAGGAGGAAATACCTCCCGCAGCTACCAAAACATCAACAATATAGGGATTACCATTCTTTAAGATAGAGAAGGAAGGTGCCTACAAAGGACATGCTCTTGGTAAGCATGTCAAGACTGCTTTTCCTAGTAGTGAGCATAGATCAAGAGGGAGTATTGGTCTAATCCATTTTGATGTATGTGGACCTATGTCTTCTGCTTCCTTAATAGGTAGTTATTATTGTGTCACTATTATCGAGGATTTCTCTCACAAGACCTGGTTCGTTTTTCTAAGACAAAGGATGAAGTATTCAACAAGTTTATGGAATTCAAGGCTTTGGTTCAAAATTAGATAGGAAGAAAGATCAAATTAATTTTCTCAGAAAATGGAGGAAAGTATACCTCTGTGAAGTTCAATTCTTTATGCAAGGAAGTAGGTATTAAGAGGGAGTTTATTGTACCCTACAACCCTCAACATAACAAGGTTGTTTGGAGGAAGAATCAATCCATCATTGGGATTGCTAAGTCTCTAATTCATGACATGCATTTGGCAATGAATTCTTAGGTTGAGGCTTGTAATACATCAATGTCTTTCATGAATAGGTGTCCTCACAGGATCTTAAGGGACATGAAACAAGACAAGGCATTTATTGGTGTCAATCCATTTGCAGGGATGAGATCTATTTACTTGGTGTGGCCTGTTTTTGTTACCAAAAATAACAATCCTCCATGGATGTCAATAAAGAGGGAGCATATAATGTTGGCAATGATTGTTCTAGGTATTTGTTTACAACAATGTTTTTTTAATGCAATAACATCTTATTTGTCATATTTGTTGCATAATGTCATATATTTATTTTCATTTACTCATATATATTATTTATGTATGTAAAATGGTTGAAATAATGATGTATTGTATATGTTCAAATCAATTAGGTAAGTACCAAGTTAAATATATGAATGTATATATCGAGCCTCTTATTGACGAGCTACTAAAGCTATGGAATGGCATCACCATGTATGTTGTCTCTAGACCAATAGGGCAACGACATTTTCAATTCCATGCAATGCTTGGATGGACAATTCATGATGCTCCAGGGCTAACACATTTTTGTGGTATGTAATTATAACATGCACTTTAATAGTATTTAATTTTATGAAGTTGATATATTAATCATGCATGTTTTTTAAATAATTCATTATTCATTATATATAGTATAGTATAATTGACGTAGTTAATCCATCTTTTGTAGGTCTTCAAACAAAGGAAAATTTTGCATGTCCAATTTGTGGTCCTAAGATGAAATCTCGTCAATCTAAAAGTTTAGGAAAGGAGGTGTTTGATGAGTATAGGCACTTCCTCTCTAAGAATCATAGGTATCGAACTACCAAAAAACATCTTTTCAATGGGAAAGAAGAGACCGCATTAAAACCACAGAGGATGACACCTCAACTATGGAAGTTTCAATATAATAGAAATCGTCAAGGTAAGAATCAAATTGTCTATCTATGATCATCATATATGAAATGTTTTTTAATTTATTTATTTTATCATGTGTTTTGATAATTTACTGTAATTGACAACGATTTTTGTAATTTCTTTAACTATGATTCATGATGGTCGCGATCATGAAGGAGTTAATGGGCTTCCATGAGGAATGAAAAGTTATCTCAAACAATTCAGTAGGTTTCCCTCCTATGAGAACCTACAAATTGTTCATTTGTTTGATACAATGCATATCGGAAATAATGTAGCTGGAACATTATGGCGAATATTGGATGGAAGGAGTGACGAAAAAAAAATTGTCAAAATTTGCAGTGACATTCAGGAAGCCAATCATGCAATGAAAGATGTCATTGAATTAAATAATGATGGAGACCAAATTAATATAAGCTCTCTTACATGGTTATTGACGAAGCAACAAAGCAATGCTGTAAAAGAAGTCATATGAAAAATTAAATTTCCCACAAGATTTTGTTCGAACATAAAGAATATCTTAACAAAGAAAAGCGATTTTGGGGGGGTAAAAACTCATGATTGGCATGTCTTCATTAAGGTAATTATTCTGGTTTATATATTGCTATATTTGTATACTACATGTTGTTGGTGTACTTTTTTGTGTGCTTTTGGAAAAAATAATGAAATGATTTTATTGTTACAATATGTTCTACCTCTATCTCTCCTAGACAACTTCAACAACAATGTCAAACAAGTTATATATGATCTTGGAAAATACATGATCCGAAAATATCTTTTATACGAAAAATGGTTGAGTTATTTAGCATGTTTTAATTAACCATTTAGGAAGTTGAATGAAAGAGGAAGAATTATGAATGAAACATGACAACCATATATACATATACATATCTGAAATAAAGCAAGAAGAACAACAAACCATAAACACCAATGTGATAACGAAGTTTGACAATATCACCTACGTCTCCGTGCCTTTGTCTCAGTGGGTGAAGATTTCTTATTTTTGTTCAAAGCTTTAAAAGTGCATCACATTAGTTCCAAATAGGTTACAAACTGATATGGTCTTGTTCTACCAAATCTATAGAACCCAACAAAACTGTCGACACTGAAATTGGATGACCGAAGCTCCCAGAATTGGTCCGCAAAGGTGCACTCCTCAATAGCTTCCCTGCATAAAAACACAACTTTGGCTTGGAAAATATTCAACATAAACCTGTTATGAACCTCTTCCATGGCTCCAAGAACCTTTGGTTTTTATAGGCCTGAAGTTGGTAACCATCTCCCAACTTCCCCCCAAGATCTGGCCTCAAAAAGGGCCCAATATCCCCCAAAAATGACCAAAATCTCCAAAAATTGCAGAATAATACCAATAACATCATATAATAAAGTATTAAAAACCACTTTTGGCATAATATTGGGGGCGCAACCCCTTTTTCTAGGGATTTTGGTCACATGGCGCGCTCCATGTGACCTAGAGTTAGACTGTGTGCGCTAGCCCCCTAACCTCGACGCTCGGTCGCATTGATTGCCATATGCCCCAAGCCCAGAGCTCCACGCGCTAATGGTTTGTTTGACCCTCCAACAATATAGCCACGGTTATGCCCCTGGTCGACGGGCTAGCCCGACTGATTGAGGCTAACCCTTAACTTGCGCGCCCAAGTGTTTACGCCCGAGTCATATGGTATTAGTTGCTAGTCCATGGCCCGTAGTCTAGTGGTATGGCATATAGCGTCGGGGTTTAATTATGGGCATATGGAAATGTACACGACCGTGGACTGGGGCTAGACCCCAACCCTTTCCGCCTCCACCCAGAACCCTTTGCAAATTCAAATATATATGGAATCATATATGGTTAAGAAACATCCGGTAGGCGGGCTGGTAGCCCGACCTACCCGAAGTTGTTGCCCAGGCCAGAGGTCAGAGGTTCAAACCCGGTGAACTCCAATATTTTTGCAATAAACTTTAACCAACTAATGGGTACCACGTGGCAACCCATGTCTGGGCCATGTGGCACCTTCCCATTCGTCCGAACCAATGCCACGTGTCCAACAACCATTGGTCCACATATCTGTCGAGTTGTCAGCCTAGTCACCTGCCACTGTATCTACCACATCTCGGACTTGCCACATCATCAATATGGATGTGCCACATCATCAGTACAAATGTGCCATGTGTCACCCTTGCAGTGATGACATGTGTCACTCCTTGATTGATCCACGTATACCTGCCACGTCAACAACCTATCCACGTCATTGTATGATCAGCTACCACGTGTCACCTCCAGATGCTGCCACATCAGCATGATGATGTCAGCATTGACTTTTTGGTCGGTTCACTGTTGATTTTTTCCCTGTTTGGCAAAACAAACAGATCGCGATATCTGGAGCATACGACGTCCATTTGAGCCTATTCAAGTTGCGTTGGGTTCATATCAACGAGGCCTACGTACACACCTGTTTTGAAGAGATTATGAGCACTTTTATTTTTAGGCCTTTATGAGCCCTATCTTGGCTCTGGATCCAATTCTAGATCACATCTCTCCACTAAAGACCTTTTGGTCCCCAAAAGGTTACCAACCAGTCATCAAGTGCAGGATAGGCCACCTGACTTGTTCCATGTCTTTGAACTCTGTCTTGTGCACATGTTTTGTCAAGATCAACTGTAAAACAATCATGATAACTGACAACATATTGTTAGCCATTTGTACCCTGTCACATCTTACTGAATCCACTATCATCCATGTAGACAACAATCATGAATGTAGACAACATTACTAATGATAGCATAAAAAATATGACTGGAAATGAGCTAATATGTTTATAATACTTGCACGAAAGTAGCTTATCTTGAAGCAAAGTGTGATTGATTTTCCATTCTACAATGATCTCCCAAGGTCTATTCAGCCCAGTCATTACTTCTAAATCATCTCATTGGAGGGCAAGAGCAAGTCCAAAGGATCGCGAGTAGTAAGAGAGTCTTGAGCCCAAATAGGCTCAAGAACAGGATCTGGCTGTTGAGGGGGAGCTGGATCAGAGTTGGATGAAGTTTGTTGAACAATGTTGTACACAACCTCGGTTGTGGATAGGGGCATTGCCATGCCAGGATTCCCTACCCCTTCCATTGAAGCCAATGGGGAAGGTAAAGACCAAGGATATTTAAAATAAGTCATTCGAAAAGAAGCTACTTGAAAGATCACATCCTCATGCCAATTAGGGACAACCAGAATAAACTTGGCATCATTCAAAGGTGGCAGAAAATCAAAAGTTCCCATCAAAGATGGAAACAGTTTAGCACCTAAGTTGACGGTACCTTATTGTGGGTTATCAATCATTGGGACCGTGGATGCTCCCAATGAAGGATCAGGACAGGAGAAGGATAACTGATCAACGATTATTATCATGCCTTCATGAGGAAAACATAAGATACGAAAAATAGAGGATATAACCGTTGTCATTGTGTAGGTCCAACTTCATCCTAACAAAAGGTTGTAGTCGAGAGGCACGTCAACTATTTCGACCTCGACACACACAATTTTTCCTTCCAACTGTGCGGGGAAGGAGGGGATTATGTCATACGGTCGAAAAGAACGATCGTCAAACGTAGTTAACAACGTCGGTGACAGAGACAAATCGAGTTGAGTCTTGACCAATAGCCTTCCAACATGCCAATGAAATCAATCAAGTTGACACACTGTCATCTACCACTGTGCGGAAAATATTCCGTGTCAATGATTTTGTGGCGTAAACCACTACTATCCGGAAGGCGATGTGGTAAGGCAAACACGGTTTATGATCGAAAGGGTAAAAAATGATAGTTCCCGAGTTAGCTGGCTCAGTAGCACCCAATACAGACATCAGTGCTTTTCTCTGTGAGGGGCAACTCTGGAGGACTTCCATGACGAACATCGCACAAGGGGTTTGCACCAGATCCTCAACAACAAAGTAATTTTGAGCAGCCCTTGCATTCAGATTATGAGAACCTTTCTTAAACACACCTTTCGAGATGCGAGTCGTTGTTTCTCCCATGGTATTCTCAATATGAAGAGGAGGTGATGGGTTGGAAGCTTCTTTTCCCTTCTCATTAGATTCAGTCATTCCATAATCACGAGCCCTAGTTTGAAGATGAGCATTTTATCTCATCATGTATATGTTTGTGGCTCCATTATTAGCATTAAGTGTGGGGGCACCCTGATTTAACCCAGGCACGTTTATGGATGAGGAAGCTTGTGCCATATTTTTTCCTTGAGGGAAAGGGTTTGTTAACACAACAGGCTGCTGCTATGCCAAAAGCTTTTGGGTTTCCTCAAGCTGAGGGCATTGGTGAGTCAAGTGATCGTCCACGCAAAGCTTACACAGAAACTTAACCTTCTTCTTCTCATTTTTTCCCTCACTGGAATTGCTAGCATCCTTTTTATCCCCCTTACCCTTCTTTCCCTTAGCCTTTCTTTTTCCTTCAGGTTGTTGGTTACCTTTGGGATTTATCATCTACACACGGTGTACTTTCAACGTTTGGGTTGCGGGGGAAGCCAAACTAGGAGTCTAGCTGGCCACAGTCTGTTGGAGCGCTAATTGTTGCAATTGGTTAGACAACAGATTTATGGGATTACTTTGTGTTGAGACTACTATACCATCGACATGAGGCCCAGACTTCGGTTTGGTTTTGTTAAAAGTTGATCGTGGTGCATCTAGAAGAATCTCATACAACATACCGGATTGAGAATAAATCAATTCCAGTTGTTGGGCTCTCATAATAGCCTCTTCCTTAGAGAACACTCTGAAAGTCGCGACATCGTGGATCAACATGGTGTGCATGTGGATCCAGCCAAGATCCAGGTCATTCGTGACTGGCCAACCCCAACCACACTCATTGAGCTTCGGAGCTTCTTAGGCCTTGCCAATTTCTATCATAGTTTCATGTTGAGATTCTTCCATATTGCATGGGCCCTCAACCAAGTAACCGAAGGTGGTGGTAAGGAAATATTTGCGTGGGGTCTGTCCTAACAACAAGCGTTCGATGATTTAAAGCAACGCTTGTGCTCAGACCCAATACTTTCATTACCGGACCTGCAACATCCCTTTGAGATCGAGACAGATGCTTCAGACTATGCTACGGGCGCAGTTCTCACTCAACATGACCACCTTGTGTCCTATCATAGTGAGACACTATCAAATGTTTTCTGCAAGTAACCTACTTACGACAAAGAAATATACTCCATTGTGCAAGCCTGCCGCTAATAGAGACATTACATTCTCGGGAAGGAGACAATCATCCACATGAATCATAAACCACTGTAGTTCATGCAAACATAAGGAAAGTTGCAGAATGAATGCCATCAGAAGTGGTCTATATACTTGAAGCAGTCCACCTCAATATCAAGTATAAAACAGGTAGTACCAACCGAGTCGTTGATTCCCTCAGTCGACCTCCAATCACAACACTCACCACGGTGCTAGATTCTTACGACCACGAGACCTCCTGATGGCCCAACCTCTATGAGACAGACTCTGACTTCGCCACCTCATACCAAATGTCGACTAGGCCATCTTTGTGTTCCATCAAGCGAGTGAGCAAAGCTGATTTGGGAAGCCCACTACAGTTGGGTGGAAAGACACTTCAGCGTCAAAAAGATAGTAGCAATGTTGCAGAAACATGTCTACTGGTCGAAACTTTGACAGGATGTCAGAAAGTATATCATGTATTGCACTGCATGCGCTATTGCCAAACCGACCACTAAGAAATAGAGCCTGTACACTCCTCTGTCTACTCTTGAAAAGCCGTGAGAATCCATCTATATGGACTACATGTCGAAACTTTCGTCCACCAAGAGGGGAAATGATTGTGTCTTTGTGGTTTTTGATCGCTTTCCAGGATGACGATCATGGACGCTTGCAAGAAGAGCATCATAGCAGAGGCCACTACGAAGCTCTTCTTTGAATGATCATGGGTACATTTTGGAATCCTACAAACCATTGTCTCATATTGGGACAGTCGGTTCCTCAACACATTTTGGTTGAGCCACTGGTCACTACTAGACACTAAGCTCACCAAGTCCACTGCCTTTCACCCCCAGACAGATGGCCAAACTAAGGTCATCAATCAGATGATAGTGCATATCCTATGCACGTACAATTACAAGCACCCTCGCACATGGGATGAGAGTCTTCCCTATGTTCAACATAGCTACAACAAAGACTTACATAGCTCAACCGACCACAACCTCTTTCAGGTTGGGTTGGGATTCCAACCAATGGATCCCATGGATGTTGCACTACCTCTTGCGGGCACCCCAACTGATTCATCACCTACTCCAACTAAAGCTCACAAAGCCTCCCAGTTCATTGAGCGAATCTAGCACATCCTTCAACAGTTTCAGGATATTTTACATAAGTCCAATTCCAAGTACAAGCAATGCCATGATCAACACTGGGTGCCACATAAGTTTCAAGTGGGAGACAAAGTGTGGTTACACTTGCAGAAAGAACGCCTTACAGGGCCCCATCAGAATATTCGCCCACTCTGTTACGGACCTTACACCATCACCAAGGTTGTGGGTGACAATGCTTTTGAGCTCAACATTCCCCCTTTCCTTGGTCTGCACCCAGTGTTTAACGTGGATCTCCTTTGGTCATACTTCCCACCATTGTTGGACACCTCAGAGATATCAGAACAGTTGACACCAACAGAGCTTGACCCTGACTACATGCAATAGGAATCCAATGAACATATTGTGGACACACAGGTCAAGGGAAATCACCAGCAAAGGATCCAACATTACCGAGGTTTCAAAGCAGGGGAACTCCTGCACCAAGGCAAGTGGCTCACATGGGGCCAAATTTAGCAGAGATTTCCTCATCTGATGGGGGAACTCAATGCAATGGATACCATTGCTTCCTAAGGGGGGAGGATTGATCCATATGTATTTCAGTGGCCCCCCACCTATTCCAACTGGCTCATTTTGGCAGTTTTCCAGTTTGGCAGTTTTTTTCTAGTTTTCAGGTCCCTGACTTCTGGGGCCCTTTTGAGGCCCTAAGAAGAATTTTTAGGGCTCATCATAGTTAGAATGAAAATGGAGTTAGATTATGATGACAACATGTGTAGTCCTTGGATATACCTTTCCAATGGGCTATCGTGCGCCTAAAATGGAGATCGTATGAAAAAGTTATGACCTCGGGAAGTTGATGTACTAGCTTACCCCAATGGGGCCCACATGACTTTTGGAGCTTCATCTCCTACAGTTAGATTTTTGGATGTCTAGGGTTTTGGAATTCCTATTTATTGTAAAAAAGGTTGGGAGAGCCTCATTGTAACCATCTTCTTGCGAATGAGCGCAGTCGTCACATCTCTTCTCAGAGATAAGCCACCACCATTCTAGCAAGCTTGTTTTCCACTGCATTTTACAATTTCAACATATTTTATTATTGAATAGAAACCAGTTTTATTGTATCTTTGTTATTATTGTATCTCTGTGTTAAGAATAATAATAATAATCTATATTCATTTTCGTTTTGCTCATAAAATATGGATCAGGATATGACCCCCACCATAAGGGATTGCATTAAATGGAGCAGAGGTGCCTGTAAAGGATCCTTGTAAGGGAGCATTAGAACTCCATGCCCTAGAACAATAGTTTGTAGAGTGGAGTAAGTTAAAGTAGAGCTTGTATCAAAACTCGACATCCCGTATGAAAAAAGAGCGCCATACGTGTTTTGTATAGAAGGGACAATGGTCGTAGTCATTGTAGAGACTGTGTCACTTCCAAAAGTTGTAGGTGTTTTTCTAGAAGTAATCCTTGTAGGTGAAGGTGGGGGAGGGGKGATGGCACCCCCTCCAGCCTTAACCAGAATGGGAGTATGAGGAATCTCGGTAGAGGTAGCATTATTTTCTTCCATCGCCAATCGCCTAACAAGACAACGATCAGGAGTAGTCACCTCAAGAGGGACTACTTGAACAAGGATTGGCATCAATAGATCAATGATCAGAGGGWTTTTGGGCCTGAAGCCTTCAACTTCGATGTAAAAAATGATAGGCTCCTCTGGTGCAAGTGTATCTTCTCTAGGAACAGGCTTGAGCACAATTTCTTGTGTCCCAGTCGATTCAAAAGAACCCTCTTGATCTAGCCTTCGCCTCAGCGATGGCGGAGGTGGCTCCAAAGTTACCGGCGACAGGCCCTGAAGCGTATATGAACGACAACGCTGTTGATCTTCCACCTTGTGAAATGATCAAATGACACTCTAAGATCAAGCTAGGGAGAACCACAAAGCACACACTACAAAGTCCCTAAAGACAAATCAAGCAATCAAGAGAATGGTAGGAAGAACAGTTACACCAACCAACACTAGACCAACTTACCGGTGCAAGTGTAACTCGAACACGGAAACACCCTCTGGGTATACTTTGCAAATCATGGTCCGAAGTCTATCCTAGGTACCACGGTATACCCCCGTAGTCACCTGTGTGAGTCCTTATAAAAATGAAACTAGGTTTCCAGTACACAGTCAGTCACCAGGTGGGTATATTCAACAGTTGGGTTGATCGTAATGAGCAGGATAGCTAAGTCCGAAGCCTTTCAATGGTACCGAAGGCAAATGGTTTGGAAGATAACTGAGGATCCCAAATAGATTCGAGGTCCACAAATCTCCGTAGTCAAATGCGATCAATGAAAACCCCAATAATGACCCTCAATATACGATCCCCACTATGCTGGGTCCGACTTTGGAGGGGTTATCTCCTCTACCTTACCTCACACAAGCTCGTGTTTAGCCCCTTTGTTAGAGGGGGGTCCTGACTAACTTTTACAATATTGGACTTCAACACTCCCTATCTCAGACTCTTAAGTTTATTTAAATGGCCTTGAAGAGTTTCCTCTCCACACCTATTCCAAGGCCCTAAAGCCTAGACTACTTGGTGTACCCTATAAACAAAAGGTCTAGTTGATTTTAGCATTAAGCGTTAGTTTTAGTGGCTTGATTACTCAGGGGTATGGAAGTGAAACTCGTG
Organism: Picea mariana; assembly: GCA_032191745.1. Lineage (NCBI taxonomy): Eukaryota > Viridiplantae > Streptophyta > Pinopsida > Pinales > Pinaceae > Picea > Picea mariana. Next base: position 474,629 of record JASDQU010104321.1, on the reverse strand, counting down.
GTGGTCTTTGAGAGACAAAAAAGAAGATTTAATAAGCTTTTATAACATTGTGTTGAAAGCAAACTACATTTTAGATATGAAAAAATGGCTTTTTAACTTTGAAGGTGCAAACTTTTCAAAATAGAGACCAAGATCCTAAAATGCAATTTTTCTTAGAATGTTTTTTTGTTTCCAAATGTAATGCAACTACTTAAGGTTTCAAGGAAGAATCCTAAAAGGAACTTTGGGATCAAAACTCTTTTCTTTTATAAAAACAGCCTAAGCTACTAACACCAAACAAACATGCATAGTAAAATGCGAATGCAATTAAGAAACTACAATTTTTTTATTTTTTATATGCTTAGAAATGAAAATAACAAGCAACTGTAATTTTCTTTTTCAAAGCATAATCAAGAGAGAAGGATAACAAACCAAAGATTGGCTCAAATCCTAAACCACTACTCGAGAGCAGGGATTCACCAGGATCCACAGAAGGACCTAAATATCACAAGTACACCCTTAACCTTGACAACAAATAGAAAGAGACAAAGAAACAAAAAATATTTCTTTACAATTTCGTAGATAATCTGAGCCTTGAATATAGCCAAACCACAGTCAACATAGGCCCCATAAAGTCAGCGAGACCTGAGAAGCCAAGGGTTTCATGAAAGGAAAAAAAATCTTTTTGAAAAAACTTTTCAAGATTACTGACACACGTGTTGTGCACAGTCAACATGTGTATGAATGTGGGCTATGTATAATAAAGAACGCATATGTACGTGGGTTGGGTATAGAACAAGGCACGTACACTACTAAAAATTTTCAACAAAGAGAAATATTCAGACATAGCACTCATACTAGGAAAACTGGTAAGCACCTGTAAGGTGACCAAAGACGCAAAAAGACTTAGAACACTTCAACAAACAAGATTTCAAGCCAAACAAAGATCTCCTAAAAATACCCTAGAGAGACTCCCTAGTAGAGTCTCCAATTATGCTATGGGGAAAATCTCCATAATTTGGGTCTAGCGACTAGGCAGAGCCTTGACACCTTAAAACATAGAAAATATTCTATTCTACCCAAGTCAAACAAAACCTTACGATAATTAAGGGAAGAGAAAGAAGATTGAAATGTGTACATTAAGTCCTTACAATTTTTGTCGATCCCTTTTGGTTGTTGTCTGTTCCAAGATTATAGGCCTCCTCCCAAAGATGGCCTGAAACAATGTTACAGAACAAACTATGACAACATATGCATAACTATCAAGATCATCTAAAGGGTTAGTTATTCATGAAAACATTCATAAACACAAACACATACACATAAGGATCTGGGACAATAAGTTTTCTCTTTTATTAATAACAAAATTGGAAGCTACAACCTGAATATGCACTATTCCCAATTGGAAGTTTTCTCTTTGTCTCCAAGTGCACTATTCCCAATTGGAAGTTTTCTCTTTGTCTCCAAGTGCACTATTCCCAATATGCTATCCTCACAACCAACATATCAATATAGGAGAAAATGATGGATTGTATAAGGAGGATGGATGGAAGGGAATGTTGAGGATGAAACTCATATCATAATGTAGAAGGCTTGGAATACGAGGGAGAAAATTTGGCAGAGTTCTCTTGCCTCCACAACTACATTTGAACCCAAAATTTGGCGGCTAATTTGTTTGAATTTCGACAGTTACACGTCTAAAATTCGACGAAATTCATTTTGTTTAAGCGTCAGTGGGACGTGGTCAGTTAGTCGACACATAATAGCAGAAGTCGGTTATCCGACTTATACAGTCGTCGTATTATTCTACCCCATAGGGGTCAGATATCCGACTTCATAGGGGCATCAGACCTATGGTCTGGCCTTCAGATGAAAACTTCATGGATTCAGATCATCGTGTCCCTTGGGAATTCGAATATCC